>CM053507.1:55033350-55132499 GCA_028627145.1 Eidolon dupreanum | reverse complement strand
GTGTAAACACCAGAAAACAACACACAGTCTCTGTCTTTTCACCCTCACTCAGAACATGCCTGGTCAGAAATAGGCACTCAATGATTCTTAACGAGTAGAAGAATTATTTAGCAAAGCAAGAGATAATTACACAATTCACACTTACATCTTTTAAAATAAAACCCAAATCATCTTCATTACACACTTATTAATTGCTTATTAAATCACTTAGTTTAAGAGATGAAAGCCTAATTTTTGTTGCCTTAGAACAATAATGTTCATTTGCCTAAATCATAATTCAGTATGGAAAACATTCACTTTTTAGATAATTTAGACCATATTACAACCCATAATATTTTAAACTTTAAAGATTTAATAACTGGAAGAAGGAGGGTCAAAATGGATCCTGGACATTCAGACAGAGAATTAACAAAGAATGTTTTTGAGAAAATTAATTATATTCAGTCAAAAAATTAAAAGCAACCTAAATGAATAAATCAATATCATATCAATTAAGGCACAATTATACAAAGTAATATGATTAAGCTATTAGGAGTATCTAGCCTTTACTACTTCTAGGAAATGTTTATGATACAGTAACAAGGGGAAAATGCAGGCATACATCTAAATGTGTATGTGCATTTAAATTATAAGTATATACATAAATAAATGTGTGCTTTGTTCCCTAAATTCTAACACTCCAAGAATTCTGAAATACACAGTCATCTTAATAGCAGCTTTTAAGGAGGAAAAACAAATAGCACCACATACAAAACACAACAATCTAAGATGCATTAAGGCTACCAAATAACCCAAATGTTGGAGAAGGGCGAGTTTTATAATGAAGAAAATGCTGTGTAGGTAAGGGTAAAAGGGGGAGAGCTGAGACAGAACTCAGTGGGAGAACAGCACTGGAATAAAATCCACGAAATATCAAAAACAATTCTTTTTCCTGAATATTATTATTTTTACTTCTCTACATGTTCTTTTCCAACTTCTCTATACTGAGCACACACTGCCTCTATAATCTTAAACTTCATTAAAAACATTTTTAAAGTGTTTTTTTCAAATAAGAAAGTAATGTTGTTTCATAAAGTTGTATTAGAAAAATTTCTATCTTTGCAGTTCAAGCCTCAATTGTGTCAAGCACAGTTTGAAACATTTCAGGCCAAAGCTTTTGGAGCTGGTCCATCCTAGAAATTCCACTCTTCTGACAGCTGATGAATATTTACTGTTTTACTTTAGTTTGTTTTTGTGTTTATCTTCCTTGTTGATCTGGGGCATCCAGGAGCAGCTGGACACATTTTTAAAGAAACAGAACAATATTATAGAACATTCTCTTGTATCAATCGCTTTCTATTTCTGTGCATATGAATGAAAAAACAGTCTTACTTACATTCTACAGAGGCCAAATTCAGATCTATCTAACAATAAATATTTTTCAATTGTAATCAACTCAAGAGCTATTTAATATAGTTAATACATCAAATAAGCTTTTCCTGCCACCAAAATAATAATAATAATAATAATAATAATAATAATAATAATTTCCTGTCATACAAAAATCCTTACTTCTTTTCTCTATGATGTTTCTTATTACAATTCAGTTTTTTTGGAACCCATAAATGAAAGTTATTTATTATCTTAGAGGAGATATACCTTGTTGGTTTTATATTTGCTTACAACATAAAATATTTTCTGATGGTAATGTATAAATCAGAGACCTGCATACTTCTCTCACTCCTTACTGAAACCATAAAGCACTAGTTTTCCAGACATTTTAATTAATATGTGCTAGCTTCACACTATTGTTCACTTAAAGACCAGCCTATTAAGCATGAAAAGCTTCGATTCTATAGAGCTCCTTTTTAAATGCAATCTTTCAGAATTCTGGAAACAAAGACACTAATAACATACTATCACTTTTATTTACAGAAACACAAGACAAGAATTAATTCCAAATGACAGTTTTAACAGGATAAAGCAAATGAAGAAACAGCTTAGGGAGAATGGTAAGAATATTCAATTTCTCACATTTGATATAGGATATTATAGTATTATTGAAATAAAATTTAGCCAGCTATTTTGTTTTTCTAATCTGGCATTTGATGTAAAAGGTCCAATTCACACAAGCAATTTTAAGTCATCACTTATTTAAGGAATCATCTTTATTTAACGGGATCACAGCCATTAACTGCTAGGTACAGTTTTAAATAAAAAGCCTGGTATTATTCACCAGGAAGGCCAACATGTCACATTGGAGGCACTCTGTTCATTTTAGGCGAGGCTCACAAAGGCAGTCAAACTAAGGAGAGAACATGGAAAATTCAAGGATATGCTAAAACTTACTAAGAGGTTAAATCTAGTAAACTTATTTTGCTAATTAATCTAAAACAGTCTTTTCAAAGAAAAGAAGTATATATACCTGTGTAGTTTGGGTGGCCTTCACTTACAGTCAAGACCAACCTCTTTGATTGATCTGAGGTAGGTCACCCAACACCACAACCTTCCCAAGTTAACTGCCCCTCACATACTAAGTTCAAAGCAATGATCCAAGTGCCTCCTTGTGCAGACTTCTGGATTCTTGGTCTAGTTTCCTTCCACACACCATATCTGGCCTCTCAGGCCAGTCATTTAACCTCCCCTGGTGTTATAGACCGAGTTGTGTCCCCACAAAACGCATACACTGAGGCCGTAATTCCCACTGTTATGGTATTTAGAGATAGGGGCTTTATAGAGGTAATTAAGGATAAATGTGGTCATAAGGGTACAGCCCTAATCTAAAAGGATTAGTGTTCCCATAAGAAGAGAAGACACACAGACAACTATGAGGACACACAAGAAGGCGGCAGTCTGCAAGCCAAGGACGCCTCAACCTACCCACACATTGATCTCGGACTTCCAGCCTCCCAAACTATGAGAAAACAGAAATCTGCTGTTGAAGTCCCCAGTTGGCAGTAATCTGTTACAGTGGCCCTGGAGGACTAATATACCCCGCTTTGGTTTCTTCACCTATTTTTGATGATCTCTCAAAATAATATACTGAAAACACCTCATAGTTAAAAATTAAAAAGGCATGAATTAAGGTGTTTGGAAGACAGTAAAAGCACAGTAAAGAGTAGCTGTTGTACTAGGTATTCTGAGTACACCAAGTAAAGGCAGGAGAGATGAAAACCTACAGGCTTGTTCTGGAATTTAGCTTACCACCCTTGTATACCAACACCAGACCCTGGAATATTACATTGTCAAATATATTCACTTCAGCCATTTATTTCTAAGCATTTACTGTGTGTTACACACTCAGAAAACAAAGTGAGATATGCCTGTATCAGAGAGGTCAGAGATTAATAGATGAGATAGAAAAGAGGTATATACTGTAGGAAAGTCATACACAAAGAATAAAAGTTTGGAAAGAAGAGAGAAGATTGGAATATTAAAGACTCACCAGTGATTTCCACTCGCAGCTCTAAGAACAAGACCCGAAATCATTCAAAGAATCATTAATTTGCAGCAGGGCCTAAATATCTGCATTTAAAACAAATGCTCAAAGTAATGCTGATGGAAATCCAGGTTCAAGAGCCAGTGATGTAGACTTCAGGCTGCCAACCAGGTCAGATCGCCAAGGACTTGCATGGTGGCAGTGATATGAACTTACTGAGAAAAATGACACCACAATAGAACACTAGATAGAGGAAGGGCTGACTATAAGCTGATGAAATAATGTAAGCCCTTTGCTTTGAAGGAAACCTTGAGGAAGTGTTACAGTAACACAGCCACCAAAATCAAGACAGCCTGCCTCTCACCCAATGCGACAGAGGCCTGGAAATGACCAAATTTAACAGCATAATTCTAAATACAATTTTAAATAATCTTTCAGTGGACCCGATATTGAAGATGCTGGATCTGGCATATATTTCTAATTAAGCTGAATTAAAGATGGAAAGCAGAGTCAAAAGGAATGTCCATATGAAACAAAGTCCAAACTATAAATAAATAAGCCTACAAATTAAGGCTTCATTGGCTTGGAAGGATGAACTGGCTGAAATAAAATCTGTCTAAGCTCTGAGCCCTGCATTCCTGAAATGTCCACTTTAAAAATTTTTCAGGATAAAAAACCAAAATCAGAATTGAACATCAGAACCAGATTTTTAAATACATTAATAAGCTCAACAGGAAGGAAAGTTTTGTACTGTAAATTGCCCCCCTACCAGGGAGAATATTTTTGAAAGAAAAATAATCTTAAGGCCAAAACAAAAAGTCTTTGTGAACAAATCTGACAATAAAAATCTTCCAGATGATTCTAAGACCAATTTTTATCAAAGCTCATTCCAACAATTGTAACTGCAGGAGATTTTTTGTGTGTGAAGAAATGACTTGAGAGAGGCAACATGTCAAAAGAAGATGCTGTAATAAATAATTTCTTTTCAAAGCAAATGTCTTTTTGACAAATAAGTGAAAAGAGAGAATATAAGAATAAGCTCTCTGAAATATTTTCTTACCAAATAAAAATACCTTTTGAAGTCCTAAAGCTGACCTTCACTTCATTAACCATATTAAGTTCCTGTGGTAGGACTAATTGAAGCAGTAATGTAGATAATAAAGGAAACCTACAACCCTGTGAATAATAATACCTAACATTTAGACAGAGCTCTCTTTTTCCTGATGAGCTTACACAAAAAATACTTCAGCACGAAAGGCATGAAATACAGAGAAACACATGAGAAGGGGCAGGGGAGGAAGGACACATCTGGGAATGGGTACACATGTTCGATACAACAGTGCAGGTCTCTCTTTCTATTAGGTGTAGAATAACCTCAAACACTACCCAGGCATAAAATCTTAATTTCTGAAATAAACTACATTAAACCAGTAAAGGCTCTTGTGATTTCTTCTGTGAGTTTCTAAGGTTGGCTAAATCAAAAGTCTGTGTGCCAAGTTCTGATAGATGTAGCAAATGCCCTGAAAATTTGTATTAAAGTACATGCCCTATAGAATATTTAGGAACTTGTGTAGAATTCTTTTCAAAACTTTCAATCAAGAGACTCTACCTATACCTCAGGCCAATTCTATTCTATCTGTCCAATAAAAAGAAGGAGTAAAATAGAGGATAAGAGTACCAACTCTTAACCTAGTCCTAGGGAATTACTCTGAGTCCCAGGTTCTCGGCTGTAAAATGAAGATAACAATACCTACCACGTAGGAGCACTGTGGGAAATATATGAGATGGTGTGAAATAAGGACCTGAGCCCCCCCAAAGGCAGCATACCGCAGTGGTTAACAGTGCTAGCTCCAAAGCCAGAAAGCCTGGATTCAAGTCCAGGCCAGTCTCTTACCATCTGTGTGACCCTGAGCTACAGGCTTAACCTCTCTGTGGCTCCAGATTCCCATCAAAAACAAGATCATACCAATACCTAACTCATAAGGTTGTTATGTGCATTACATGAGTTAGCACAGGCAAAAGCAAAGGGTTTAGACCAGTACGCAGTAACATTAAAAAGAGAGAGAGAGAGAGGGAGGGAGAGTGTCACTATTTTCGGCAGCAAATTTATTATTCCAAACCCTATTGCCAAATCCAATAATTTTTAAAGTGGAGCTTCTATCACCATGTCAAAACTAAAAGCACAGCTGTGGAGAGAATATGCCCGTTACAGCTTGATGGAAATGTGAGTTCATTTGCATGGAGTTGTGCATGCAAAGCACCTCCTTCTTCTTGTTAGGCTAAACATGATTACACTTATTTTCGCAAATAAAATTTCTTGATGCACTCTTTCTGGGATATTTTATAAGATACAAATGTATAAATCAATGTATAAATAAAGTTCTTCATCTGGAAATATTTTTTAAATATCATTTTACTATAAAAAAATTCCATCTAGAATAGCTATAAACAATTAAGATGTGGGTTTATCCTCCTTTCTCTTTTACTAAGTAATTTTTTAGTCTGAGGCAATTAAAAAATTTGACCACCATAACTATGCATCATATAGATGTGTGTGTGTGTGTGTGTGTGTGTGTGTATATATATATATATATATATATATATATATTGCATGTCTATGTGTATAGCTATATGCATATACACACACAGTTAGAACTAACAATTGCTATTAAAAGTCTATCTCCTTTTTTCATCAGAAAAAAAGTCTCAAAAATATCCCATAAGAGAGAAAAGCAAAAAAATACCCATAATTTGGTAGTACTTTCTCTCTTTTCAATGGTCACTGGCATTATAACAACTCACCTATTCCTGAAATTCTTGAGTCATTAATGCAAGAAGCACTCATTGATGGAGCAACTGGATTAACTTAGTAACAAGATAACAGATGGATGGAATCCATGAAAGAAAAATGAAGAACCAAGAAAGAAGAATGAATAGGAGCCTGACTCTAATTTCACTGTCACCTGGGTTAAGTATCAAGCAAAGGAAGTTATTGGATTTAACAACAACAACAAAAAAAAAATAGGTGTAACCTGAATTTTTTTAAAAAATGGAACAAAAAGTTTGTTCTGCTTGTGATATAATACTTATAATAGGCAAAAATTATCCTGATGATTTTATGCAAGTTATGTAACTTAAAATTGTTCGCTTAACTGCTGTATTTTTTAACAGCTTCTTCCTTCCCTTCACCATAAATGAAACTGTTCTCTCACAAAGTCTATGAGACACGTTTACACACATTATTAATGTATTTGGGTGAAAAGGTCTGCAACATCAGCTAGGAGTATTCTGAGCTATACCTGAATTTGATCCCTCCATAAAAATATAATAGATACAGATAAGGCATTACTTCAGCTTTAAGAAGACAGATCACTGAAGGAACATACTTTACAGCTAAACATCCATCACTCTCCTGATATGTCACAAAAACTGGAGAATACCAGACTGTGTGGGTTAAGGCTTCAAATGCTGAACTAGAGTGTTGTTACTTAAACATTCTCATTAGGTCTTAAAAATGAAAGAAAGCCACTAGGCAAAAACAAAGTACAAATTTCACTTTGGCTCCACAAACCATAATGTGCCAATAGCTTCTGATGAGGAAAACCATCACTAGTTTTAATCATTAGTCAAAGATGGATAGAAAATTATCAACAAATCTGCCAAGGATCAGCAAACCTAGAGAAGAATGTAAAGTCTGCTTTCCACTAAAAACTTAATATGTATGAATATATATCACATGTCATGTTTCATACATATTTATATATGTTAAGATTTATATATATATATTATATATATATGATTTCTGATTTATGGTTGAAATAAAATCGCAACTAAATTAAACATGATCAACCTAAAAGACGATAGCATTCTTCATTACAGGAGAGTAAAACAGCTCACACCATATAATTCCAAAGCATAGCAAAATTCACACAGTGAAGTTTCCACAAATATGGTAATTCTGATTTTGCTACACAGGTTTCAGAACTGGCAGTATTCCCAGGGTTATGTCAGATGACATCACAGCATTCAGAGCCGGCTGTTAAATACATTTTTAAGTGAATAAATTTGACCAGCCTTTGATGTAAATCTAACTTTTAAGGACAACTATGTGTAACAAAGGTGCTATCTTCACACTGCAGTATTGTAACCATCCCATGCAAAGGTTTTTCTCTTCCTTCTGTAAGATATGCACCCTCTGGAGGGTGCAAGAACCTCATGACATTACCAAACTGAAATGGATGAAACTGTCTTCTTTAGCTGCATGCTAACCCAACAGAGTCAAACAGATCTCAACTAAGACAACCTTTTACTCCAAGTTCAGGACTTAAAATTAGTAAGTGATTTTCTGAACTATAGGCCTCTTACTTGATGGTTGACAGGAATTTTCAATGCAAAAAAAGGGGGGGGGGCAGCTATGCAATATAAAAACACCGCCACCATGCCAGTCATCGATGTCGATTGATTTGATTCAAACTCTATTAGAGTCAAACAGGGATGTGTATTTTGAGGGGGGTCGGGGGTGACATGCAGAGGCATCAGGGAGGGTCAGACAGTATTTGCTTTTGTAGTAGTTAACCGCGAAGGCTTTCTTTCTGACTGATCTTTAAGCTGGAGTTTTTCCCTGGTGGTGTCCTGTGAGTCAGTGATCGGCTAAGTGAGGCATGATGAATGGCCCCCAGCCTGCACCAGCGGCGACACAGGCCCGTTTGGCCCTGGCCACGGAAACAGAAAGGTCATTCATTACCAAATGTGAACAAACAGAGTGCACGTTTGTGATAAATAACGGTCATTATTGAACTACAATGCTCTCTGGGAATTCTTCAACACTTTCTTGACATTAATGTACTATTTGTGGAGGGCTCGGCAAGGCTCTCTCAATATTATTTAGTGCTTCATGTTTTATATGGGATACCACAGAGACATTTACTTCTTTGTTGGGATGCATGTTTCTGAAAATATAGATACCTTCTTTTCTCCTATTGCACATCAAGTCTGTTCCACCTCTCACATGCATGCACACATGCACACGCGCACACACATCCATGTGCTAAGGATGTATATCTGTATCAATGCAAGCAAAACATAACACTAAAAATATTGGAAAAATGGTCCATTCTGGGATTTATCTTCTGAGTAAAGGGTCAGTCACATAGGTAAGTATATTACACCCACGAGCAAGGGAGGGGTTGGGGGAGCGGGGCAGAGGGACAAACAAAAGATACTGGCCCAAACAAAGAGATGCTTTGGGAAAAAGGAAGCCATGGCTCAACTCTCTTCACAAAATCCTTGCCACTGTGCTTTCACACAAGCTGCTGTCACTGCAGGCAAGATTTGTCGTTCTCTGCCGGGAAGTCTTCACCAAGCCAATTCCCACTGACTTAAGTCCAATAGCATCCTATCTGACACCTTTCCAACACATCCCACCCCAAACATGCACATTTTGTCACCCCCTACTCTGGGTTCACACAGTAGCTCCTTGAAAGACTAGATAAATCACCTGTTGGGGGGCATGGCAGCTGTCAGTTACAGGTCCATGCATTTACTCGCTATTTGGCGTTAAACCAGATGCTACACACTGTACAAAACAAAGAAGAGGTCAGGCCACATATAAAATAGACCCTGTCTACCTTGTTCTAGTCTGGTGGCATTCACCCTGCCATGGAGTAGGGAGGACTTAGGACTTCTTCTGTATTATTCCCAGATGCTACCAACTATGCCTGGTACACCGTAGTTGCACAACATGTGTGTTACCATCTGACTATATGAAAGGATGTACACATGTATAAACATATTAAATATTTTTCCTACTGTGTCGCCAGGTTTCATTATTGCATATGGGAAAGTGACTTACCTTAAAGCCTAGAATTTTAAACCTTTAAAATGTAAATGACAATTTTATTTCAATGCTGTAATGCAAAATTCATATAATTCAACTTGATACAGTGAAAAGGACTTAAAGAAGAATAAAATTACCATAAAAATGTAGCAATGATCCAGTACCAATAGCAAAACAAAAACTAAGCATTGCACATGGAATATAAGCCAGTAATGCATAATTGCTTTGATATAATAATGAGTTGATTTAAGAAAATGATTTAGGGAAATTATATTTTAATGGCAAGAACAGTACCAAATATGTCCAAATAAATAAAATAAAACTAAATATCTGACTTTAAGTAGTACACATGAGGTAATGTGCTATTATTTCATTATCTCTTAATACAGACATTTTTAAGGTACTTTACTCTATTTCTTGAAATAATTATACAAAATAGTATATCCTTGGCTCACTAAGCTAGCTATATAAAGGAAGGACTACTAGTGGCAACCTATATTTTGGAATAGAAAATCTTTGTATTGTATCTATTTGATATTAATGTTTATATGCTTTTTTTATAATCATACAATCTAATAGTAAGAAAGAAATAGCTAGCTAGCTAGCTAGATTAGACAGACAGATAAAGAGACAAATATCCCTCTAGGTAGATAGATATATGAAGGCTTTTTATGCATACAAATATACATACATAAACACATATATATGTCAAGAAACTATCCCTAGAGCCAGTGACATTTCCATGGACTAAAGGACAGATTAGGAAAGTCACTAGATGCCAAGAAGCCAGGAGCAGAGTCTTCAGTGGTTAGACAGGATCTTGAATATATCTGCCCTGGGATTCATGAGTGAAACTGGCACCTATAGACTTTATCCTCTTCACATATGACATGGGCTGCTGTGGTGGTGGGTAGAGGAAGAAGATGGAACCCAACTAGGAACGAAATACAAAAAGATCACGTTGGTAACCAGGGATTGAAACAATATTAAAGACTAAAAATGGGAGTCTTTATTTTGACCCTGTATTTCTCAGGGTAAACTACGTTATGCTGTAGAAACAAACAGTCCTCCAAAACAGAAACTCAAAACAAGGTGTTTTCCTGCTAATGCTGCAAATGTACAATCGAGGAGACTAGGGACAACATCTCCCTCACTCAAGTGCTCAGATTGAGGGAACTCAACCTTCATACTTCCCCGGTGGCAGAAAAGGGGCACATAGCAAAGCTTCCACCTAAAGGTAACAGTCTCACATCCACTCACATTCCAGTTGCCTGCTCCACATCTCAGGGCTGTACCCAACTTTGAAGGGGGCAGAGAATTATAAGGCTACCACCTCCCTAGAGGTATAAAGCTAAAAATATTTCTTAAAACAAAGTCACCAAATGATTTCAGGACAGCTTAGGTTTTACCACCATATGACCAATTAAAAAAATTTTTCCATTTTCAGAAAATTTTATATTTGAACATTGTGTCTAAGGGGCTTTAGTCATTTAGTACTTAACAGATGGAGAATAGAGGAGTCACTGATCTTTGCCTAGAAAAAGAGTTTATACAAGGTGGCGGAATAAACAAGTGGTAGGGTAAGAAGCAAGTATTTTTATCACCAGAAAAAACTAAACATACTTAATTCAAGGCTCTCGCTAACATAAATATTAAACATCTAACCATTCTTATGTTTTTTAACAAATTAGCAGCCACCAAAATGCAAAGGGGAAAACAGTACAGCATTAGAATTTTAAGTTCTGGAAGATGTGGGAAAATGGACTGGGTGACACTAAGATTACTGTCAAAATCTTTGTGGAGGTGGGAGGGTCAAGTGAAAGGACAATGCATTTTCCAGAGACCCCCAGTGCCCCACATTATTATATTGGATCCACTTAGCATCGCTGCAGGTTAGTCTCCTGGTTCCTTCATAATTGGAATATATTTGCAGTGATATCCACCATATGCAACACACCACAGAGGAGAGGGGACCCTTTGACAGAAGAAGGATGAATGCTGTTAGCAGATAAAACTATGAATCTCCAGGGGTGAAACAAATGAAAAGGCTTCTCCAGGTCACATCATCCAAAAACCACAAACACAAAAATTTTTTTAATTTTTTTTTTTAATTTTCAGAGATCCCTTTTGTGATCTCAAAACTATACTGATAGTTGTTCATGATAATGGTGGCCAAGAAATTTTGAGCACTCTCAATGTGCCATGCAAACTGCTAATTTATATGCATTTTTTCTATGAATCTTATGATAAAATCTTCATTTTATCAACAAGATCATGGAATTTGCAATAATAGAATTTTGATCAAGTCTTGGTCTTAACTCCAATTTTGTAAAATTTAGCTACCACACAATATTATCTCCTATTTTTTAAATTAACTATAATACACATTTAAAAAAACACACACCAAATCAATAGGTATGGAATATTTAAATGCCACATTTCCCCTTGGTAGACTCTACTCTGGTCCTATTTCCACGGATCATGACCAGAAGTAAACTCATCTTTTCAATAACCATAAGTACCTACTTGCATTTTTCCGTAGTTGTCCTATTTATTCTGTGTTCGATATGACCAGTCTACTACTTGAAGCATTCAATTTACTGGGCTTCAAGGTAAAACCTGAGAGGATGGTAATCCCATTGGGTTTCTCTGAATTGGTGATCTGTGTGCTGAGACACATGAATGTGTAATGCTATCAAATTCTGACAAATAACCCAGAGAGTCTCTCCAGACACATTAGAAATGGTGTTAAGTTTTCTGTTACAACTTCAGTGCCTTGACCCTTCTCACAGATCATCCTCAGAGCAGACAAAGGAGGCAGAGTTAGAAGAGAAGCCCTTTAGCTTGCCATTCTGTCGCTGCCCACCTCTCATGATAGGCCTCTGAGCCATTCCTGACAAATTAATTGGATGTCGAGTACATTTTCCCCACCATCTTGGGCACCGTCGTGAGTCACGAAAGGAAAGTCATGGAAGGAAGCCAGTTGGATCTTGTATGGTTTATGAACATGAAACTGAGTAAATCAAAAAATCACATTTTTATTTAAACATTCCAGAGAAAGTGAAAATAAACTTGCAGCTATGCCTTCCCTGCTGCAATGGAAGCCATCTTCAATGTAAATTTTTGGTTTCTTTCGACACAACTATTCTACCTGATGGCGGCACTGTTCTGTGGGGTTTGTGAGTGAAAGCTGCTTACTGTTTTACGGAAAACAACCCTACCAGCCAAGGAAGCAAACAAATACAAATTCTACTTGGCTTCCCAGGCAGAATGACCATGTTTACCTATAAATATGACAATTATTTTCTATGGCTAAGTCTAGAGATATTCTAAAATAACTCAACAGGAAAACTTTAGTCTGGTTTGAGAAAATACTCAAGGGTCTCTGACCCAAAACTCACAAGTGTCAACAAATTTTTCAGAATCATTAAAACATTGATATATTATATGTATATCAAATCTCTATGATGAACACTTTAAATATCTTGCAATTTTATTTATCAATTATTCTCAAAAAAGCTGAAATTAAAAGAATAAAATTTAAAAGAACACACTAATACGTATCAGCAAATTTGTTGAACATACAAATCCAACAATTGAAAACATTTCTCTGTTGTTCTACTTCATCAATTTCTACTTGCATTGTGAATCCATGTCAATTCTATCTCCATGAGGAACGAGTTTTTCTTTTTTGGGGAGGATAAGCTGTTTTATTTTCCTTAGTTTCACCTAATATCTAGTCTAAAATATAAAAATAATATAAATGACCATAAAAATCTTCCTTTTCCATCACTTCCACTAAGTAAGCTCTAATCCATTTTAATTACAGATTTCTTACACCAAATATGCATACCACAGTTAAGCTCTGTTTACTCCTTTGCACTGAGGAATATGACTTCACTAATTAATAACCCTTGTGCAACTGGTTCATTAACTCCAGCTCCATCAATCTCTCAAATTTCAGGTCCAAAGTGCACAAAATGAGATGGGGTGAATGGTGGAAAATATTCATTCACCCTGGGGCAATCAAATGCCTTAATAACTCCTGACAAAAAGAAATGCAACACAAGAATATCGCAGGGATGAAGACCTCAACTGCTACAGAGAATGGACACACCCTTGTTCTTCTCTTTCTCTTGAGGAGAAACACAGAGAAGGTGTTCTCAAACACCCTCAGCCATGTGAAGGATCTATCTAAAACAAATACTGCCTTCCCCATGTCTTCTTTTTGGGGGGATGGTCTGAGGACACAGTTACAGATTCATTCTTCTACTGTGTATAGCTGAAAGAGTAAAGATTGCTACACCAAGGACCAACGACTACTTTAGCATCAAATAATACCTTAAGTAGTGGCCATGTGAAAAATAATCTCGCATTGTTTAAATTGGAAAGCAAATCTCTGGGCTATTAGAATTTTTACAAATATAACATTCTCAAGGATGTAGCTCCTTTCCTTCAAGTGCCTGACTTATTTTTCTTGTCTATTTGGCTTTTCCAAACAGAAAGGATCCCTGTGAGAGCAGAAAAAGATTTTTTTTCTTTGCTTTTCTACAGAAGGTTCCTGTTCTACAGTCATTACCAGAGCTGGCTGTGAGTGCTTCCATTGGTGAATTATTATTGAATAAAGTTCAGAGACAACATTAACGTGTTACCCCTCATTAACGGAAAAGTTAAGTCTAAAGTCAGGGACAAAAAAAAAACCTCTAAACATCAAGCCAGGATTCCCAATAGGCCAGATTATTTTCAGGCTGCCTTTTATCCTCTCCAATTATGTGAAACCCAACCGTTACTTACTTGTACTTGGGAATGTGGACAGAAAGTAAAGAAGTGAACAATAAGTAACAGGCAAGGAAGTCAAAGAAACAGGACTGAAAGAACAAGAATGTTGCCTTAGAGGAGCTATTACAAAAACAAACTCCTCAGAAGGGTAAAAAAAAAAAAAAAAAAAAAAAGGGATTCTTTTCTTGGCTCTGTCACTGATTGAAAAGTAAGTGCCTAGGGCAGTTACTTAACCTGTCTGGGGTACAGTTACCTAATCCTTGGGAGAAAGAGTAAGACACATTACTATGATGGGTGAGAGGCAGTTAAATTCCTAGGCCACGGTCCCTGCACTGACTTGGCTAAGCCAGAACAGCGCAAATTACATAGTATCCTAGAGGCTGTGTTTACTCATCTGTAACATAGAGGACATAATGGCGGCTACCTTATGAAGGTGCCATGAAATCCAGTGGTGCAATACTACAAAGCTCTTAGCATACTTCCTGGGAGAATGTTCTCTATCCCCATTATTAGCTCCGTCATCACTCCTACTATGATTCACTTACTGCACAGCTCATTACTTCCTACTGTTTATACCTCTATAACCTTCCCGTCTCTCCCTCTTTTTATGCCTCTTTCTTGTACCCTATCTTTCCCTCTCTAGCTTTTAACTCATAGCAAGTCAGTTATCAATTAAGCTTCAGTTTTCTAGTATTCAAAATGAAAGAAATAGGACCTACCACAAAGGATTAAATAATGCAAAAAATGTAAAACTTCTCCAGTTTTCCATAGACCTGAGAAAAACATACAAATGAGAACTGACTGAAAACAAATGAGAACAAAACAAGGATGACTTTTTTATTATTGTGAATATTACTGAAAAAAATTAAGACTCTGAAGACTAAGAAGTAACAATCAAAAGCTAGAATAAATCTACGACTATTCTAAAATGTAAATAAAATACAAAAGAAACAGTATTAAAAAATTTTAAGGAAAGCAATATTTGAAATGCTTGGTTTATGAAAAGGAGTAAATCCATAAATGTTCCCAGTGAATCAAAAAAATAAAAAAATCTATGTCTTATAAAGGTGTTAGAGGTAACAAGTAATCAAGTTCTTCAAGGGGCCCAGGAACCCTAGGAAATCACACTCATATACAATTTACTCACTACCCAAACAGAGGAAGTGCAGAAATGGAACCCCTGAAGATAAATACTGTGACTGTTACTTGAACAATCCCCCGCACCCAGCAGCCTCAATTTACAGAACATCAAAACCTGTTTTTTCCATTTTTATGACCATAGTGATTCAACACCAGCAAATTACTGTTTGATCACCTATAGCCAAGAGGACAAAAGGAACACAGGAATGAGAAATAAAAAATGTGCTTTCTGTGGTGATAATTAATTTTTTGTGTCAACTTGACTGCTTATTAGATTTTGGTGAAACATTATTTCTAGGTGTGTCTATCAAGGTGTTTCTAGATGAGATAAGCATTTAAATGGGTAGACAAGGAAAAGCAGATAATCTTCTACAATGTGGGCAAGCAACATGCAACCCATTGAGGGACAGAACAAAAAGGTAGAGGAATAAGTCAATCTCTGTCGGACTTTTGGGCTGAGAGACATTGGTCTTCTTAGGCCTTTAGACTCAAATGGAATTTACGCCACTGGCTCTTCTGGGTCTCATGGGACCTTTCAGCCTCTATAATCACCCAAACAAATTCCATATAACAAATCTCTTATTTTGAGTTCCTTGGTTTGCTTTATTTTGAGGTGTGTGTGTGTGTGTGTGTGTGTGTGTGTGTGTGTGTGTAAGTAAATTCTATTGGTTCTGTATCTCTTGTGAACATTAATATATAAAGTGAAGTTTCAAGTGAGTTTTCAGCATCCCTTTTCAAATTCATCGGTCAAACCTTTTCTTCTTTATTCCTTTTCATTACTACCAATAAAAACCAAAATATCATAAAACATTTAAAATATGAATTACCAATTCCTAAACATCCAATATTCACATTTTCCCAATTACATGATACATTTTTCTACAATTAGGAAAAAAAAAATTTTTTTTACAATTTGTTTGCTTGATTCAAGATCCAAAAAGGGTCCTTACATTAAGATAAAACATATTCCTAAACCTCTTTTAATCTACAGTTTCCCCTTTCATCTCCTTTACTCTCTGTTTTAAAACTAAATCTTTGGTATTGTAATGTTTCCCACAGTTTGAATTTTGACAGTTTTGCCAATTACATCCCCGTGGTTTCATTTAACATGTTACTTTTTTTTTTTTTTTTAATTGACAGATCTAGAAACTTCCATATCTTTCTGGCAAGACTAGCTCATAGGTAGTGTTGTATACACATCTATGAAGAAGTCCATTATGTCTAGGTATCTCCCTATCTGTAATGCTAGTGGCCTTCAATGATTATCGACTGGATCCATGAATTATTATTCAGAGTGGCAATATCGATATTACTACTGGTATAATCTTCCTTGAATCCACCAGAAACTGTAATCATAATGATCTCAAAGATAAAATTATGGCTTTATTAGCTGAAATATTTCCATAAAGAGAAAAGATTCTTTATCAACCATTTACTTATCTGCTGGTACTTATATGGTCAATGCTTCTCCAAGTTTTAAGGTTATCTGAAGCTTATTCTCTACTAAATTCTTCAGGAAGAGATCACAGAAATAATATTCCTTGATTTCTGGCACATTCATAATAATCTTCCTGCTGGTGGTAACCTTCATGGCTCATATTTTCTTTCCATGATTATCTTAAATATGACACTTCATTGTTTTTTTGGCATAAAGCACTGCTGTCAAAAAGTCTCATGAAAATCTGATTTTCTTTCTCTTATATAGTTATAAAGTCATTTCTCCTGGACACTCAAAAGTTTCTTTTTCCTTTCTCCTTATAAAAAAAATTTCCTCAAATTTTTTTATTTCTATATTTTTCTTTTATTATTAAAATATTCCATTTCTACCTCCTCTGCTTTCTCAAAGTAGTAATAATTGTTTACTTGCTCATAAATTTTTTCTAATTTACTCTTAATTTCTGAAATTACTGTTTTATTTCTACTTGTTTTCCTGAATTCTGCCATCTTTCTTCTCAAATCTTCATTTCTGAGTTTCTCTAATGCTAATGTATAATGCTCTTTCATACCTACTACCATGTTAATATTTTTGTCAATTTAAAATACCAAGTATACAGTTTTCAACTTCTGTAAGTATTTTTCCTTATTCTTTTTAATTATAATAACTTTGTATGGAGTTTAACCATAAATCCCATTGCTCACTTTTTATGTAAAATAAGCATTCCCAAATATTGGGGGAGAGAGGGAGATGTAGTTGAGATTTTTCTCATTCAATGGTCTACATCTGCTGCTTTCATTGTCCTCACAAAGTGAGTCTAAAAACGAACCTCACACATTCACACATCTGTGTTTTCAGCTCCTGCACATCTATCTGAGCCCTTCTCTTTCCGTGACCCTTACTGCCCCATCTTGCTCAGTCTGGGCTCTTCTCCCAGCATTTCCTCCTGGATGTTGAGTTCTAGCACAGCAGGGACATTCGGTTTGTTAGTTTGTAATATGACAAAGCCCAGACATCACCAGCCTTGCTGCACTGTAGTCTCCTTGTCCTCACTGAGGAGCTGGATATCCTTTGGAACCGCTCTTAGCTTTGGTTGCACACTCCATGTGGGCCCGCCACACTTTCCTGTGGGTATCTGTGGCTGACTTGAGAGGGTTCAGATCTTTCCTCGCTATCCTCTAGGGGCCAATTTTACAAGGTCTTAGCTGTTTGACAGTTTGTTCCATTCACACATACTCTGAAACTGATGAGGATACCTTGTAACCTCGTTTCACTGCAGATATTTTTTGTGGTTTTGTAGCTTTGTTTTCCTACTTGCTCTATTTTTCCATGGAGAAATTTGAGATTTAAAATTTGTCACCACTGGTACTCACTTCCCAGAGTCCATTACAAACTAAAATTATAATGATTCTAAAGTCAAAACAATCAATTAATCTTTTTTATATTTCTTATAACTATTAATAAGCACATAAAAATATTTCTACTGTCCTTCAAATCAAATACTTCCACCTACCAATGTGTTCTAAGAAATTTTTCAGTCTTTTTTTAAGGTTTTCATGAAATTTTAGTGATTTAAATGAAAAAGGTTTAGAATTAGTTTTTTCTTAGATCATTAGCTCTTTGTACATGTATCATAAAATAGATACACAAAAAAAGAGAATCAATAATGAAATCCTGATGTATCTACCCCGCAAGCTTCACAGCATTAAATTTAAATTAATGTTATCAATAAATTATCTCACCTCAAAAGCTCCATTTCCATGTGGATTTAGAAGTGAAACTGTTCTAATCATCACAAGAGATGTCAATTCTGTCTCAGCCTTTTAACCTGATGGCTTCTCTGGATCATCCCCATAAGCAGCCTCAACCAAACTTCTACTATCTCTCACCAAGGCCATTTACAAATAATGAATAAATAATTTGAATATTCTGGGGAGAAGGTGTCCAAGGAGTCATCTGCCTCTCAAACCTTAAGAACCAGAAGAGCTACAATGGCCAGAAGCTAGATCCGATACAGTAAACAGCCACTATTTTTCTGGGTTTAAGAATTCTGTTCAGGAATGCCAAGACACAAAATAGTAGCAAGTCTAAAGTCTTAACTCTGAACTAAGCTACCTTGCTATCTGAACTTCACCTCTCTGGGTCTCCATTTCCTCTTCTAAGAAATATAAAAGCTTGAGTAGATAATTTGGAAGTCATCGTACCGATTTCATAACAAAGTTAAGAGTTATCTGACAGCAGGCAAAGAAAATCCAGCAAACCAAAGACTTCGATTCTGCTATCAAAAAACCTTTATATGCAATGATATTTTCAAAGGTTAAAGATAGCCAGTAACCATTGATTTTATGAAATAATATAGCCTACAACTAAAGAAAAAGAAAAATAATGAGAGGCCCATTCTACAATTTCTAAACACACGTTATCTTTCTAGAGCAAATCAGGAACCGGATCTGCTCTGTGCACTTCTGTGTCCCCAGTGCCTATCACAGTGCCCAGTGTGTAACAGGCTTTATAAAATATTTATTGGATGGATGCATAGACCTCCTTGAACCTTATAAACAGGCACTGTATCTTTCATTTTGCTTGGTAATGACTGAGACCATAGAGCGATATGGTTCTCAATAAGCACTGGCAATAAAAAAGGGATAAACTACTTTTGCTCAGTAAAACAATGAAGCCCATCATCTGGGTCCCTACAATCTTACCAATATATAAGCTTGTATTCTCCTATTAGCTCAAATGAGAGGTGACACTGGAAAATGGTTATCCCCATTATAATGTATTCCATCTCTAGGCTGCATTGGAAACAGGATTACAGCCAGCAAAATAGGATTTCTTTTAATAATAAACAAAACTCAATCTAAGAAAGAGAAGCATTTAGCAATCAAACTAGCACACAGGTCACATAGAACCTGAGTCTGAGGCAGCCTTGCAGAGAGAATATGTACTAGATTCAGAGCTAGGCAGATGTCAATCTGAATCCTGTCTCCACTATTGGCCATCTTAAGCCTTAGCACCTTTATTTACAAAATAGTTATAAAAGCTGTAGTTCTCTGAGAGTTGCTGCAGGGAATAAATTAGACCAGTTATGCAAAGCACTTCACAAGGTTCTTGGCCCAAAGCAGTAATACAATGAAATTTATTCTCCACAGCCCTTCTCAATCATCCTAGATAAACTGAGTAGGAGGAGGAGGAGGAAGAGAAGAAGGAGAGAGGGAATGGAGGGGAGAGAAGTAGAAAACAAGAGAGTATAAGGGCACCAAATTTCAACACAAGTTCTTTCTCCTTTTATTTATACATTAAACAAAGACTGAACACTGTAGGTGGCTAATCTTAACTTTATACAATTTTAAGCAACTGTCCATGTAACTCACAATTTTCTGAGGTCTAAGAAGACTTTAAGAGCAGAACTTAAATTATAAACAAACAAACAAACAAACAAAAGTAGTGTGGACTAATTGTGACTTTGGACAGATGCCGTAACTTCCTCCTCCTAAACTTCCTCATCTGTAAAAATAATACCTCATAAGATTTCTGTAAGGATTAATGTAATAGCTAAAAAGCACTTAGAAGAATGTTTGGCATATATAAAAACACCACATAAATGTTTGGGCCATAAATAAACCACTTAGCTCGTTTTGTCATGTAAAAATATTAATAGCCCCTTCACCGCAAGATTGCCGGGATAAACTGAAAAGATATTCCATGCAAAGAATACAGTATGTGTTCAATAAATGACAATACCATAACTACAACTACTACTATTATATTAAAGGCATCCAGAACTCCTTCAAGCCATGATGGCTGAAAAACAAACCAGTACAATTATAAACACACACATAAACTTTTCTTTCTCATATTCCCCACTCTCTCTAAAGCCTTGGACCCCATCCTCTGCCATTAAGTTGAGCCCCGCGTAATACCTCATGCTAGAGATTTTTACTATGGTCTGTCTCACTAACCTGTCCTAGTTATCTCAAGAGCCTCGTCCTTGCTAAACAATAATGAATAGTATCTGTTCAAGGCAATCTAAGCAATTATTCATTGCATGTAACAATAGTGATCATAGGATTTAAAATTTAAAAATCTCCATAAACACAGGGCATTTAAGGCTCTAAAGAGAGGTATGCACTTTTAAAGGAATCCAGCATCCTCAATCAGTAGGTATGTGTTAAATATTCATCAAACCAGCAAAACAGTTGTTCACAGCATTTTTATCTGCCTCAATGCCCTCAAACACTTCTCCCACTCCCATCAGCATCACAGAATTTAACTCTGGAGCGACCAACATGGACAGGACTACTAAAGAGTGGATATCAGAGGAACCCTCAGGTCATAGTACTTCTTTAAAGACCCAAGATCATTTTGCTGATATTGTTGCCCCTTAAGCATCTCTTCTGTGGATTGTTTGTTGGTGGTAATAGTGGTTTATTTGTTTTTTGGTGTAGAGTTGTATGAATTCTTTGCAAATTCTGGATATCATGGGGGTGGCAAGTAAAGTCAATAACATTGTAATGGCTATCTGTAGTGTCAGATGGGTGCTGGAGTAATCAGGGGGATGGCTTAATAAATTGTAGAAATGTCTAACCATTGGGCTATATACAGAAAAAAAAAAAAAAAAAAAAAGAATCTCTACTGTAGAAAGCAGCTAATTGAGGAGCCAGCTGGAATTCTAGGAAATTTAATGAAGAATCTGAGTTTAAGTTGGTGAGTAAAGGTGTACATATCTGTTTAGAATAATCCTCAACCCATACAGTGAAAAACCACTAACTGAGGCATTATGTGGAAACTTAGGAAATTTGATAACAAATCTGGGTTTAAAAGGATGAGTTTTCATTGTATTGTAAAATGTACAGATCCTTTTTGAACAGTCTTCAACCTTGTATGGAAGATTATCATACACAAAAGAAAAACTGATCATGCCCTGAAAAGAAGGTAGAGAATAAATATTTGTTGAATGGCTGACAGATGGATTGACAAAGTGAATGAAGAAATGAATGTCAGTACTGGTGCTCAAATATCACTCAGACAGCAAATCTAAAGTCATAGTTATGACACCCTAAAAAAAATCTACAGCTCCCAGAAAGAAGTTGCCAGAAAATCTGTTCTTCGCAGCAAAGACGTGCTGTATCAGGGTATAAGCACCTCTTCATCCTGCAAAACCACATGCATTTCTAAACCTGTTACATCCTAGCAATTTTACCTCCTGAGACACTGAGGATAGACTCATGATTCTCCCCACTATGTCCTCAAGCACATTTTGAAATAAAAGCTGCTTTTGAAGATGAGCCCACTAATAAATTAAATTATTTCTGTTATGCCATAACTAATGGAGAGAAAGTGCAGAGCTCAAGATGAACAATAATCTAAACCATTAGATCTGATTTGTAACCTAATGATATTCTGGTACTGGCAGAGGAACAAAACAAAAGCCGAGCTGTAATAACAGGCAAGGTGTGCTGTCAGCACTCTTGAGGGAGTTTTTATATTTTAAGCCTGTGGGAATTTGGAAAAGGTCCACAGTACTATTTTTTCCTTATCTGACTGACACAGCCATTACACCTTTAAATTAAGTCTATAATGTATATTGCCTTTGTTAATCAGAATATGAAAGCTAAAGTTGTGTTCTGTGAAAAAGCAGAGCATTTAACAGTACTGGATGCAGGCATGATTGAATACGGCACTTCACTGGAATTTGCTTTGGTCAAACAGAGGGCAGGTTACATGACCCTAAGAGAGATTGATTCATTTCCCACATTGCTGATCGCTCTGGCTCCTCCCTCAATGTTCTGGATGAAGAGCAGATACATTAGCCAACTTGGCTGCTATATAGGTCAGATTTCTGCTACCAAAAAAAAAGAGAGAGAAAAGTAAACGAAAAGAGAAAAGTAAAACAAAGGAAAGAAAAAAGAAATTTTGGTGGTAGACAACATAAGGGCTTATTTCATGCTCACTGAGGTCCAGGTATGCTGGGTCACAGCCTTAAGCTGCAGGTTAGGGCCAGGACCTTCCACACATTTCTAATTATGGAACTAGTAGCAACCTGGGAAATATGAGACATGCTATTCTCATGGCAGGTGGCAGAGTAGGGAGGCCAAGTAAAGCTCATTTGAGGCCTCTACTCATGTGCTTTCACTGACCAAAGAGAGTCACAGAGCCTAGCCCAAGGTCAACAGGGCAGCAAGGTGTCCACCCACCTTGAGGCACAGGAGAGTCACACATCAAAAGGTCTGCATGGTTGTTATAGGGAGATGGTATCAAATCTGCACAATAATCAGGTACACGTGTGTACACACACACACACACACACACACACACACAGAGCCAAATTCCTAACTTGCCCTCCTGCTGACAGCCTCTCACTCCCCTCCACAGGAAGGTGGAAATAGGCTAAGGGGGTACTTCAGATGCACGGAAGATCATTCACAGGCTGGCAGGTGACCATTTTCTCTTGTCATCTTGATGCTGGAACAGAGAAGCCCCATAAAAGCAACTTCAACTGCCCTGTATAGTATAGCCCTTCTTGGGAACTACATTTCTCCATTTGTACTTGAATTCTTTTTAATACATTATAATTAATGCCTGTTCATTCTCATTAGTTTAAGTGGATCTCTGTCTTGTGCCAGTCTAGTGGCCACAGTAGAGACAATTGAATTTCTATACAGATGGAGCTGAGAGGAGAAATCTGTCCAGAAGAGGCTAGAGTGGGGGTGGGAAGTCAGACCTGGGAACTCGCCCGCCACCTGGCATTGTATAACAGGTACATCGTTGTTGTTACTAAGGTCATATGCCTGGGCCGAGGGGCATGCAAGTGGAGAATACTGAAGGGGGCGGTTTTAAATATGCTAAATAAGACATCCCTCTGACAGGCCCTCTAAAAAGAAATCACTCCATTAGGCTTGTTATTTGGATCTTGTCCCAAGGTGAAGTATGCAGTGGGACTTCTGGGAGAAATCTGACTTTGACAGAAAGAGGGGTGTGGAGAAAAACTGTTCTCTTTCTGCTAGTCACCCAGGTATGGCACTGTAATCACAAGAGGACAGAGCTTCAATGTGTGTGTATCTGATCAAAAAGCTTCCATGGTTCCCGAAAATAAGGTATATACTTCTTAGTTCAGTATTAAAATGCCTTCATTATCTGGTATATATTTATATTGCTAGAAAATGTCTTTCTACTCCCCTTCATACCAATAGAGAATAATTATATGACTAGCCACTGGTATTGGGAGCTTACAATGTGCAAAATATCCTACTAAGCACATTACATGTAGTAGTCACTTACTCCATACAACTCTGTGTGGTAGTGTTTATGAAAAGTAACAGAGCCAGAACTCACATGCGAGTTTCTCTCTATCAGGCACCATCTATTTCGACCATTATTTCTTAGGTACCTTCTGTGTGCCAGACACTATTACATCATATCATTTCCTCTTTGAGTTTGTTCTTCTATGCTTCCTCTCAAGATGCAGCAAAAAGTCATAAGCAATCACATTTTCCTCTAAAAAAAAATGCAGTCATTTCTCTCTTCTTCCCTTATGCCCTTCAATCCTTTCTACTTGTACTATGGTAATTTAAATATATCTTCAGCCAAATTTGAGGCTGCAAGTTCTTGACTAAGATCTGCTGCTCATTCATTTCTAACTTTCGCCACCCCCCACTGTAATAATAACAGAAAACAGTTACTGAACCTTTACTATGTGAAACAGCAAGCTAACACTCCACACATTATTTGATTTATTCCTGCAAAAACTTTATGAGTTCTGTTACTCTAGTTTTACAGGGTAGGAAACACAGTACAGCAAGATTGAGTCACCTGCCTAAGGTCACACACCTAACAGGTAGCAAAAACATATTCAAATGTAAGATGTTCAGTAAGAAATAACGAACAAAATTTAAATGTTCTGTTATACCTCAGTTTTCATCAACTAAAATACAAAAGGTCTAATGCTAAAGCTCTTGGATCAAAAGGCTCCATTAGGAATGGACTCAAATTTAAAAGCCCTTTTCACTACCAAATGTGAACAACAGACTTGGTTTTAAGGAGAATCTTTACCAGCTGTCCCCTGGCCAATTTCTACGTGGGAAGGCAGGAGAGGGAGGAGCTTCATTCAGTATTATCTAGGCCAAAGGATTGGTGCCAAGCACATGATGTATTCCAAAGACTTCATTCGGGCCTTGAAATCTTTGTGTGTTTTGTGAAAAGAATGGTCAGTCTTACATAATTAAATCTGCTTTAAGGTCCAATATCACATTGTGGAACTTAAATGACTTTCATGCAAAGAAATCAATTCCTGCTTGGGAAGGTTATGATGAGGCTGATAACCTATTTTAGGAGTTTCTAAAGTGGACCAAGGGACCACTTGCATAAGAATTATATGGGGTGCCTAAAAAAAATATATGGATCCCACAGTGACAGTATATGGTGTAGGTGCCACTTAGAAAGGTCCCCAGGGGTTTCTGGGAGCTGCAAAATTTCAGAACCACTGGATTGTAGTCTAGACCACACCTCAAGTGCTAACACTCCTGCAACTTACCAGTTTAAAAATTACCAAACAAACAAAAACTCAGTGGGTTTTCTCATCATTTTTGGCCTCAGTCTTCAACAACTGCAAATTTGAAGAGCTCCAGGCTGTGCTTATGAAGACTCCTCCATATTGGGTTACATCCACATAAAAGGCCTGATCCTAACGAGGCCATTTATGAACTTCAGTAGTGCCTGTTGAGAGTTCTGTTTGTATGTATAACAGCATCAGGACAGTGCCTGGGTAGGATTACATTAACTCAGGAGTAGGAAGAGCATTCTGAGGAAAGCAGCTTGCCTTTCAATAATCTGATAAACAGGCGTTAAAAGAAGCATCACAAGTGCTATATGACGAAGCCTGCATGCCTGTGTTGAACCATATGTCATAGCATTCCCAGCTCTACACAAGATCAAAAATGTGGCCTCTCAGATAAAGTCATTCTCTGAGCTTCTTACTAGAATAGGAAGGAAAGGGCTTTGCTTTTAAGAATGATACAGTACTAATAAACTTTAGAGTTAGAAAGAGTAAACAGCCCGATAACATTCAATAATATATACATATATACATACATATGTGATGTATGCACACACACATATTGATTCTATTTTCAATGTTATTTACATGTATGTGTATATTTGTGTGCTTATAGGTTTTTACACACACCACATACATACATTAGTTATTTCCTGACAGTATTAGACTATTTCAATTTGAATCAGTATCAGCTAAAAATGAAAAAAAAGAAAAGAAAAATGAATAAAAATGAGTAAAAACATAAAATAATTCAATCAATCAACCAATCAATCAAGATAACCACTGGGACTTATACTGATCAAGATTTGCAACACAGAACTGACCACAATTAAAAGACATTCGTCAGCTCTTAAATGACGAAAGAGAAATGAGAAGAGAAAGAAAAACGTACAGTTCTCAAGGTCAAATCTAAGTTTTGACAACGTCACTTACATAACATACACTTCTGTCCCAGGGACAGAGTGGAAGCAAATTTGAGTAATGACAAGTGCCTTTAATTAAACTCTCCATCTGCTTTATAAGCTTGATGAACTTCAAAACGTACTTGCTCACCAAGTCAGGGTCTCACCAAGCAGTAATCCTCTCTTATTAATCTCTGACAAACTATTAAATTTCCCATTTTTCCCCTGACCAATGGTAGAATGCCCTCTCTCCCTATGATTTACAAGTAGTCTCAGAAATTAGAAAGTGATGTACAGCTCATGCAATTCATTTTAATGGGAATTTGAATGGCTTTTCTTTCCCTTTTTCGAAATACAATATCCTGAATTGTCCTCTCCATGCATGTGATAAATAACTTGGGCACAGAAAATGAAGAATTTTTAAATGGCAAGATAAAAGGCATGGTTTTGTATTCTCTGTTTATGAAGGGCCTGCTCTCTAAAGTGATAAAAGCCATGGTCCTGCTGTGTTTCCACCTGCAAAACTCCTATTAAATCTAATAGGACTTACTGGGTACACAAGCCACCGAGAATAAAACCTAATTTCCATCTTGGTTCATTTAATTTCTTAAAATTACATCAACAGAAAAATCAGATAGCTGGTGGACGCTGGTTTTATGGGGCTTCTAATAGGTAAAACCCTCTTTTAGTATTTAAAAAATAATTACCGCTCTGGTTCACCCAAGGCCTATCGAACCTACTTTGTCAGCTCCTTTCTTCGTTTGCCTATAGACATAGCCAGCACAACTGCTTACTCCTTATCACATTTTTAAGATAACTTACGAAGGAAAAAAATGATATTCATTAAAATGCACTGAAAATCCAAAAGCACAAAAATTAGCACAAGAATTTCCACGACTCAGAAATCAAAGAGACTTAATCATTAAATTCAATTTTCCACTCGTTGCATCTAAAATGAGTCACAGAGCAGACAGGGCATATGTATTTAGAACTTGGATGAGGAGGGTGGTGAAACAAAGTCTTTAACCCATCCTTTGCAATACTTTTTTAATTATTCCAGGGAGACACTGCACAGATGTATGTATTCACTAACTTTTGAAACCCAACTTTGTTTCTCGCCCATACCATTACTGCCCACAAAGTCCATTCAAAGATTATTCAATCAAGTGTGCTTGCTATAATTGGATGCTCTCCCTCTCCCTCCTCTCACTCTGAAAGACCAAAATGATAATGCTGAAATATCATTTCAGTTATTCTCTACCTCACGAGCTCAGGATAAAAATGGTATGCAAGCTCTAGCAGAAACCTAAGCACACAAAATTATATTCAGTACATTTGATACTAGTTAATTCAAAAGAAATTAGTTCCAAAGGCCTGTCTCAGAACTTTAGCAATCATCCCACCAAATTGTGTCACCATGTCTAAAATGCACAAAAAGGTGTTTTTTTTTTTCTTAAATGACAAAAGGGAATATGATCAACAACTTATTAGAAAACACAGTCCATGATATAAAAACAAAAGGTCATTTCATACTTTGCAAAGTGCAACATTTGTAAATTCATTTCCCCCTTTTTCACTATCTAACATCTACCTTTCATAAGCAATCACATCAAAACAAAAAAAAATATGAGTTTCCTCTGGTAAAGAATAACTAAAGAGAGCTCCTTTATTATCTTCTCATTACAAAGTAAATACGCCACGAGATTTAAGAGCAGTTTATACCATCGCACATCCCAGCGGGGTGGCCCATCTGGGGACTGAATCTGTGACACCCTTTAACTTAGACTGCACAACCTTCTGGGCTCTGTTAATTACCCTAACCCAGAAAACAGTCCTCAGAGGGAAATATCATCAGTGGGTAACTCGTACCATGGGACCACTTCGATTTTTTTTTCTTTCCTTTTCGCAGGAAGAGTAGACTTAGGATTTTCTTCAAGAGGAAAGTTATTATGAATATAGTTGGTGGCTTTTCACTTGTTCACATACAGGCCACGGCTTGATCCTAGAAAGTTCCCCTTATTCCAGGGTTTCTCAACACAAGTGATGATTTGAGGCAGATGAATCTTTGTTGTGGAGACTGTCTTGTACCTTGTAGGACGTTAAGCAGCATCCCTGGCCCCGATCCTTTCGATGCTGGTAACTCCAGCCCTATTGTAACAACCAAAATCATCTCCAGATATTGCAAAATATCCCCTTGTAGATAAAATTGGCCCCAGCTGAGAAACACTGCTTTAGAGCAAAAAAGATAGCCCCTTTAAAATAACCAAGGTCAGTCTTGGCACTGTTGGTAGTGTCCAGCCTCCCTGGGTTTCCAGTGACAGTTTCCCTATCGCCCACGAAACTGAGGGCCAAGATCACCAGCAGGTATATCAGCAGACCTTTATTTTAAGGAATCTGTTAAACCTTTCATAATGTGCTATCATAAAACTAAAACCCAGGCGTAAAAATGCCTGTGTCTGCAAAGGGGGGAGGAGAGTTGGCATTTATATATCAGGAAAGGGAAAAATCCTATGCCTCAAAACTCCTGCTTTGGCAAATGCCTGATGCTATGAGACCTATTTTTAAAAACTAGGGGGAGGAAGCAAAGAAACAGAGAAGTCAAAGTATGTTTATAACATCTTTTCATCTTTTTGACATATCAAAAAAGATTTTTTTTTGAGAGACAGAAAGAAAAGTCAGTAACTCCTGCAGTTAAAATAAAGAATGAGCATATGAAGAAGTAAAGCTAATCATCAGCACTTTTAAGACACCTTTAAACAAAAAGGCACTGATAAGATTAATTTATTTTTAACCCTTTGGCAGAAGAGGTTGGCAAAACAGTCAAGGTTCTACTGGGATAAAGAAGGTTCTAGTACCATTTGGGGATATAAAAGTAAAACAAAGTCTGACAGCTTGAAAGTCAAAACCTGAATGTCAACATTCCTTGCCCAAGAAATTGGGTTCTTCGCACCTCAGTGAGGAGGGTGCCACTCTAGTTCTACCCATTAACACCAAACTGCCCTGGGAAACTTGCAACTTTTGAACAGGAAGAGAAAGGTAGTCTGGGCAGCAAGTCTTCACAAATCAAATCTCAAACAACAATGAAACCAGAGACTACTTCAAAAATACTTTCAATAGTGAGTTGGCTCAGGGTAATTACCACTCCTTCCTTGTTCTTGTGTGTACGATGCTAGAAGTCCAATACACAGAACAGCAGGTTGATGTAACTTATAGGAAGCTCACAGGAATTTAAGTGACCAAATGCTTTTTCCTAGGGGCCTTGGCAACTGTCATTTTTCTTTACTTCAAACCTGCATTCCAATCTTTCTCCATGAATAAATGTGGTCATGTTTGCACCAAGCCATTTTCCAGAATTTCCCACTGAACCGTAAATCAACTCTAAGGGAAAGATAGTGATTAATACAACAAATGGATTTAGCCACAGTAGATTTTTCATACCTGACAGCTACGTCCTAGAGGAAGTACAAAAGACCCAGGCAATACAACTTTTAACTTTCCAAGCACTTGGCAATTATTCTAACAGGCTCAGAAGATCCACAACAAATAAATGTTTTTAAATCTTTTGCGGAAGAGACGACTCTCAAGCACCGGGAAACCAGTGCACGGAGACAAGTCACCCGGTGAGAGAACCTAGCCGACCACCCGACTTTCACTCTCTACACTCTGTTCTGTGTAAGCACAACTTTCAGGAAGCAACAAAGAAAATCCTTTGAGCAAAACAATACTCGTCAGGTGTGCGATAACACATGAACATAAGTTGAAATGGAATTATACGGTGAGTTGCAGTATTCTCAAAGAAATGCAAGGCGCACACTTTCTAGAAAGACGTTGTCCAATACAATGGCTCCTAGCCACATGTGACCAGTCAGCACTTGAAATGTGGCTTGGTCAAAACTGAAATGTGTTTACAGTGTATAATACAAACTGAGTTTCTTAGCAGAGAAAGAGAATGTAAAATATCTGACTAGTAATCTTTAGATGTTGAAATGATAATATTTTAGATATATATTGAATTAAATAAAATAAACTATTAAATTTAATTTCACCTGTTTCTATTTTTAACTTTTTTAATGTGGCCACTAGAAAACTTTAAATTTAATATGTGGATCACATTTATGCTTCACATGATATTTCTAAAAGGCAGTACCCTTCTACAACAAGAGTCAGCAAACTTTCTGTAAATGCCTTGTAGCACATATTTTAGGCTCTGTCTCGTCTATGGTGCTAAAGCGCCCATGAACGATATCTAAACAAATGGTCGTGGCTGTGTTCTAATAACATTTTATTTACAAAACAAGCAGATGATTTTGGCCTGTGAGCCCTAATTTGCCTTCTTAGGTCTAGACACTTAACAGTCCCCTATAAAGAGGAAGATAAGCACACTAGGGGCCCGTGATATGAATTAAGCCTGCAGATACATTTTTGTATCCAGCACGGACTTTGAGTAAATCTGAACTTGAATGCCTTTAGTAGACTGAGCAAATGCGATCCACAGTCCACTCCAATCACACCCTGAGTCTAAATGGCCTTCTTCATGCAATGACCATGGGTATTTAGCATTCCTGCTGTAAAACTGGTATTAGAGGGGTACTGCAAAGAGCCAGACAGTAATGGAATCAGATAATGGGAGTTTCAATCAGGGGCCAAGTTATGTGGCCATATAATTTATCATCCAAACCAAATCAATTCTGAGAATAAAAAGAAACACAATAATTATATCTGGATAATAGGCTTGCACTGGAATGTATACAGTTATCCTGATAAACAAAGCTAGGCCTACAAATAAAAATACTGGTCAACTTTCCCCAAAATACAGACAAAAACAAGGATGGAAACAGTTGGTACCACTTCCTCCAAAGTACACTGCATTAAACAAACCCTAACGTACCTAACAGGGCTGGCCTCCCTTAACCTCTGTGAAATGACAGGCGTCATCCGCTCTCTGGTTAGCTTCCCGAACTCTACTTCGACTCTAGGCAACAGTCCTATGGTCTTAATGTAGGTGGTCACGCCCTCCTTACACAAGTCATGGACTAGTGATTTTAAAATGTTCCACCTAGGCTGGGTAATAAATACAAGGGGGCTTATTACATTGTTCTGTACTTCTATTATTATTACTAATAATATCAGGGCTGCAGCATGGACCTCGGTTAGCTTAAGCTAACCAACTGTACAAATACTAGAACCAGGATGCACCTGCCACCGCTTGAAACACTAAACTATAGGGAGTTCTGAGAAAGTTCTTCCTCTCAAACAACCCTTCCCACTTCCCCTGCTCTGCACAGCGACATGACATGGCCACTACGATGGGAATCCAAGACAAGGATACTGCTGACGCTGTGGGTGGCAGAGCCCAGAGACAAATAAACAGCATCCTTGACCACAGTCTTGGGCTGCCAGACCAAACCAAAACTGAGGACAGCACAAACTGTATTATTTTCCTTTTCTGCTGAAACCAACTTGAATTTCTGTTGCTTGCATCTGACATGGTTACTGATAGAATCATTTCTCTCCCCTTCCTTCCCTCCTTCAACCCCTTCTTCTCCTTCTCTGTATGTAAAAGAAAGTTTATATAATAAACTTTCATCCCAACAGGGGTCTGCATCTGAAGGGTATATGGGTGTATATACATACGCGCACACACGCAACACACCCACATACCTTCTAGGTACAGACCACTGGGGAGTAATCATGAAAATATGTGTGCTTTTAAAGCTAAATTAAGCAGCCAGAAGTCATTTCCCACCTCACAAGCACTCCCCTGAGCTGCCAGTGCATCTGTTGTGTAGAAGCAGCTGGTTACATACTTTTTACCCTGCCAGGAAGCCACTTTCCAGGGGACACTGAAACTGGCAGTGCTGGGTCAGGGGCTCCAGCAGAAGAACACTGCAAACAAAGCTTTTAACACATTTCTGCTTCCTTCTACCTTTCTCCTTCCTTAAAGGAACTGTGCAAAGCCACGTACACACCATAGGTCACTCTCTCCTTTCTCCACTCCTACCACCTCAGGAAAACATTTCTTTCTTCATTCAGCTGTGGAACAGCCTCACAGTGAACTATCAAGCTTTGGAGGCAACCTGGACAGATGCAGAACAACCAACTTCCAAAGCAGCAATGATGCCGAGAAGCATCCCTAAGAATCTCCACCAGTCTCTACACCTACTGCCTTTCTTAGAAAGGCTCTTTATCCTCTACCAGGGCTCAGGATATTTCTTTAACCATATGGTTTCTTGTTTTTACTTTTTAAATTGATGCTGCAGCAGCATGTGAGCTGTCTTCAACATATTTGGAAACCCTACCACCTTCTACAAAACTGGATCTATGAAAAAAGGCATCAAGTAAATTTAAAATCGATAATTTGCCCACACAAACTTGTTTACATAATCACAACAATACTTATTAGACAATTAGAATTTGCCAACCACAGGGCTAAGCACTGTACATAGATTACGTAATGCTCACTGCAGTGCCACTGTTAGCCCCCCGTTACAGATGAGAACCTGAGACACAGAGGGTTTAAGTTTCCAGATCTAGCAATGATGAGGCACCCACACACTCAACATGCTTCTTGCTTGCTCCACTGGCCATTTCATTCTCTAGTTGCTACTCAGCCATAAAAGCAGATTATTTAATTCACTACTGAAGCCCTTGCATTCCATTCTTAAGCTATCAGACTAGTTATTTTTGAGGCAACTATTAAATGAAAACATTGACAAATTTAAAAAAAAAAAAAAAACCTTTGTTAAGGGAACCCTTTCAATTAAAAGGTAAAAATGAAAACATTCAAAATCATAAAGAGGTTAAAAATAAACAGCAATAACAACACTTTGAATGCATTAGGAAGGTGGTGAAGAACAGGCTTTTTAAAACTAAAGTGACTGAATTTTTTTTTCTTTTCTGGGAAATGTTTTGTACACAAGTCTCAGAGGAAGAGAAATAAGCTGCAAAGAGTTCTGACCAGCATTACCCTAAAGAAGTAATTTCATGCCTGATATTATTTTCAACATCCAAAAGAACCTTTCTTAACCTACCAAAAGAATAAACTACTTGTCCACATACAGTATTTTGGTAGGAAGTTATATAGGGGGAGGGGCAGAAGCATCTACACTGAGCTGGATCTACAGTTACAGTTGTGTCCATTACTTTCCACAGTCATCTGAAGCATTTCTTTACTATGTCACAGCCAATAAACTCTTTAAAGGCCCTGTGCTATGCTGGGCAGGATGAGTCTTTGTGGTAAAGGTTCATTTCTAATAAGAAATAATTCAAGCAATTATCTGTTACAATATAGACAAATATTTTAAGGAAAAGGAAAAAAGTATGTGACCATACCATCCCAATAGAACCACGATATGTTTGGATTCAGCAGACACTCTCAAATCCCTTCCTTCTTTTATTTTATGCTGGGAAGAAAAATTCTATAAAGCCTGTTGTTTTTCCTTTCCTTTCTTTTTTTTCTTTCTTTCTCATATCTTCTTCCCTCCTTCCCTTCCCATCCTGGTCCTCTCCTCTTCCTTCCTCTTCCTTCCTCTTCCTTCCTTCCTTCCTTCCTTCCTTCCTTCCCTCCCTCCCTCCCTCCCTTCCTTCCTTTCTTTCCAACATTGAAAATTAAAGCCAAAGATCAGAGAAGCCAGGTGCAGAAATACAAGGTACTTCTTAAGACCCCTTCTCCACACCACACTCACAGCGGTCAGCATTAAAAGATTATAACACCTGACTACAGACCCAGGGCTTGCCTTGACAACTCTGAACACAGAGCTCCAAGGAGTCACTGGCAATCAACAGCACTAGAGAAAAAACCTATTTGCCAATCCAAAAAACCAAAAACCCTGATTTACAAAAAAGGGCAGATAACACTAGAACTAAAAGAACCCAGTCACCCAGGCCCGTGCTTCTCCTTCCACAAAAAGGTACATTTCTCATAGCAATGTTTGCACCATTTTTTTCCTCATTGTTATAAAGGAGAAAGATAGGAGACAAACTTTTAATGCTTAACACTGACATACTTCCCACAACTACCTTATTTTCATGAAGTTGAAGACACCATTAATTATAAGACTTATCCCAATTTCAGTGATGTTCAAATGTGGAAAAAAAAATAAAAACAAAACCCAACAATTTCCAAACACTACGAAATGAAAATTACATCCTGATTTCAGAAATGTTAAAATGAGAAGAAAATTTCAGCATCGATGAAATCTGCATCATTTTCATCTTCAGGGGAAGCATCGTCTCTGCATTTCACAAAAACATGTAAACTAAACTCAAAGAGTCATCTTAGTCCCTGGGATAGAACATGCATGTGATCCCTGGCCTTTAAGAACCTGATCAATTAGGGACACGCTTTCTACCTTCTCCTACAGGCCTTCACTTGATTTCTTAATTCCACACATCTAAAGTTGGGTCCAAAGAGTTGCCCTTCTCCTGAGAGAAAACAATGGTTACATAAAAACATATGAAATAAACCAGTCATTGACGTTCATTCTCTATAGAGGTTTGAGTGCTTGATATGTGCCACCAGGCCCTGTGTTAAGCTGGAGTAAACAGTGGAGAAACAAAATGTTCACGTTGGTGTCTAGCAGAAGAGATGGAAACGATAAACAAGTTCAGAGCGAGAACACAACTGAGGTGATCGTAAAGCTAAGAGTGCTCTAAAGGAGTTGTCCTGAAGAATCAATATTTAACCGTGATCTGGAGAGAGAAGATTCAACCAAGAAGAGAGCAGAGGGAACCATGCACCTAAGGGTCCAAAGGTGTGTTCAAGAAGCGTGCAGCAGCAACTCCCATGCTCCCCTCTGACCCCCACCAAAATGTTCATCTTGCACACAAAAACTATGCGGACGCTGGTCCTTCCTAAGCAGCTACACAGCTTCATTTGTTCCAAGGAACCAAATTCTGCCCTGTCAGGCTCTTGTGCTGGCAACTATCAGCTCTCCTGGCTGCTGGGTTTATTGACTCCCTCTTCAATAACCCCAAGAGTCAGAGCCATTACTTAGTACCTTCTCTTTTGTTTTGAGTCAGTAAGAGAAAAAGCATTAATACCCCTTGCTCCAAGACAGGTTTCTAAAGTCGTCTTTCCTATTTCTGCAGTTAAGATTAAAGGGCCACAGATGCTCGAGAAACGTAACGCTAGTCAACTGAGTGTGGACAATCAGATTTATAACACAGATCATCGGCCTCCCGGGGCATCAGTCTCTTTAATCTTGCTCAATGGTTAACATTTGGGAAAAGCTCCCTTGTCTCCCAGGGACATTATTTTCAGTTATAAGCTTTGGGGACATCCCCTCTGGTCATTAAATTTAATGTGATGATTATTAAAGGGAATTTGCTAATATTAATGCCCGCTTTCAACTTGAGGGCCTGCGCTACAAATTTCTCCTGATTTTGGCTGGCGGGGAATGGGCCAAGGACGAAATTTGAATAAAGTTAAGGGGAAATCTGCTGCTGTTCAGTTTTTTAATATATCATGTAAGACAGAGGTGGTGATGCATTATCCACCCGAAGAAATGATTACACTCAAAGCCACAATGAACTTTTACTATCCAGAAGCCTCTTCATCATGGGTGGGGGTCGGTATACGCATAAGAATATACAAAATTCTACAGTATAAAACTAATCAATAGCCTTAATTATAATAATAGTTCATATTTACTCACAAGCCCCGCATCTGTACTTGTCATTTAACTTCTCAACACTTCGAATGTAAATATTGTTCCCATTTACTTTTTACAGATGAAAAAAAAAAAAAAGGCCCACCTCACAAACAAATGTAATTCAGAGGATAAATGGTGAGCAATGGACTCAGACCACCAAGGCTGAAATCCCAGCTCATTAGTTATATGACCTAGGAAAGCTTATTAACCATTCTCAGCCTCAGTTTCCTCATCTGTAAAATGGGATCATCATAGGGATCAACATACAGGCTGAAGGACTGAATGAGACACTTGGCACGGTGTCAGGAATATATTAAGCACACAATGAATGTTGGTCACTGATATTACTCAAACCACTACTACTGCTAGGAGTGATGACATATTTCTAGTTGACTTTGCAACATCAACAACTTACTATTCATTTATTTCAGCCATTTATATTATGACCAGTGAGTCGAAATACCATCGATTAACACAACGTGAACCAGAAAGTAGAGTATTAAAACACAGCCAATTCATCTCTCATTCCCATAGGAAATACTGAGTCCATCATCAGGTAAGGTCCCACCCATTGTTACATGCCAATTCAAAAAACTAAAAACACTAGTTTTTTGATACACTCCAGATGCCACAAAAATCTTCATTATAACCTGATGAATTTAACTCACTTTTCAGAGTACACGACCTGTAGATTACAGTTAAAATGCATAAGGGGAACACTCCATGTTTTAAATACTTTTGCATATTCAACTTGCAGGCAGCAATCTGCTCTGGTATAAGCAAAGCATGCTATCACTGACGTCTTACATTTCAATTTTCCTTACACCCAAACAACAAAATATTTAAACAGTTAACATCTGTTCAAAGACCTAAGAGACGAAAGGCATAGGCGGTGTGTTGACTATGGAAAAAGTCAAATTACATAGGGGCCAGATTTCTGAAAGCCTGACCTATTGTGTCAGAAAAGGAGAGCCAAATGCCAGGAAATGTATGGAGACAAAACTGAAACCATAAACCGTCTGAGAAAATTTAAATGAACAGATGGCAACAGGAAAATAAAGACAAGGAGAATTTTAAAAATAATAGTAAATCTAACACATTTTTTTGAAAAAGTAAAGATACCCCAAACAAGTCCATACTAATTAGTCATAATAAATTTTATTCTGATGAAAAAAATAGGTAAAATGGGGGCAGGGGGAAAAACTGGGCAAAGTAGTGGAAAATAAAGGGTTTAGATAAAAGCATTTATCCAAAATCATCTTCTGTGCTCATATAGTCTTGAGGCACCTGAGCAAATTAAACACGACAATGAGCCTTCAGCATTGAGCAGAGAGACCAAAACTGCGTCACTATCCACCTTCAGGGATGTCACCTCCTCCATGGAAATCAGTTTACCCCAACATGATATCTGATGCAAACAACTTCATCATGCCACGGAAAAACATGAGTTTTGCTATAATTAAATAATCAAAAGATGTTTATTTCTGTATGGCAGTAAGAAATACAGAGCAGATAATCCGAAGTTTCTTTTTTACAACTTAGCCAAACCTGGAATTAATCTCCATACTTTCAGCTCAAAGGAAAGTAGCAGGGTAGAGAGTCCACAGTGAAGACAAGTAGACAGCATCCAGAAGACTGTACCTGAACTCCTGTCAGTTACAGGTTAAGGCTGATAATAATAGATTTTTAAAATAATAATAGTAGTCCATTTTCTTAATTGTGCTGATAAGCTTTTTTTTTTAATAATCAGCAACTTTTTGTGCCCCTCATCCCAGTATATTCCTTGGGTATCTTTTGACTGAAAGGGACATAAATCTAAGCGAATAAAGAAGAGAAAGAAAGTATTAAATGACTTAAATGATTGGAAAATGTGAGGCCTGAGGCTTCAGGTTCAGCTAGTTCCGGGGGCTACTGAGGTATCCTCATGTTTCCAATCCTCTTTCTAATTTTCAGGCCAACAAGTGGCCCTCGCAAGGCCCAAACTGCAGTACGCTCTCCTTCAGAGGAGAAAGATACCAAAAGAAGAGAAACTCTGTTGATGAGGGGTCCAGGAGGCAACCTAAAGGAAGACATTCCTTAGTCTTGCTTGGGACATGCGACCAGTCCTGAAACCACCGTGCCTAGGTACTCTGACAAGCCTGGGTGACATTCATGTGAAAAAGAGCAGGCTAGGTAAGTTTGCCCACGCCTGTCCTGATCACTGCGATGAACAGCCCTACTGGAACTGCGTAGAGTCAGGATGAAGGATAAAAAGGGGATCTGGGGAAGGGATGGGCAGAACCAAGAGCGACAACTCTTGTGATGATTCCAGTACTCATGACCACTTATTCTCAGAGGCCTTTCCTCCACTTGCCTATATTTCTTGTGCCACCCTGAAATCCTCTCTTTCAGTTTTATATTTAACAAATAAATGATAAGCTGTGTGCTGGGAGAAGGAAAAAAAAAGTTTCATAGGAAAAAAGGGTTCAGGAAAATGTAAAAAGCACACTTGATATTTCAACCCAAATTCCTGAATTCACTGGTTGGAAGGGGGCAAGAACTGAGAGAAATGTCCCATGTGCCAACATGAGGTCACTAAGGGTAGGCTCAAGGTCAAAGTGAAGCCATAAAGACTTGTGTGTTGAGGAAGGGGGTGCTTGCCAGAGCCCCCTTCAGTGATGCTGCAGCAACTGTAAAACTACAGACCCTTTCACCCTCCTCTGCCCTCTCAAAAAAAACCTATTCTCTGAGGTCACAGCACACCCAGCAGAGAGATGAACTCCAATTACCAAGGGATTCTACCCTCTATAAAATCAGGATCCCACTTATTACTCATGAAGATGCATATGTACCTTTCTGCCTTTCTCTTCTCTTAAAGCTCTGCAAATCGTTAACAAAACCAAAAAGTGAGGAGATAAGAATAACTTCATTAATAAATAATTACTTCTGAACAAGAGATTATCTTAAACAATGTCCCAACTAGTGCAAAGACTTTTAGTTTATAGAATAATTATTGAATAAGGATTACAAATAAATTTATTATAAATATAGCAGTCTTGGACACCTGAAACTGTTATAGATGACTTCCCAATTTCTGCCTCAAGCAAATTATCTACATAATAGGATCATTTTAGTTCCTCAAGTTACTCAGTGACTGTTAAATCAAAGGCTGGAACAATGTGTCTCAATCTTTACAATAGGAAATAATTTCCCAGCCTCTATGGGAGCAAGCCTGAATTACAAATCTAAGAAACAAGACATTCTAAGTATCTTAGGTAAATGCTGACTTTGTTTTCTCCTGCCCTGAGAAAAGGTGGTTCCTGGCTTCCCAAAACTATCCTCAAGGCTTCATATCGTATAGCCCAGGATTAATTATACATAAAGATATATAGAAAAGTAAAATCAAATAATAAAAATTACATCATATGTCTTCCTGTTTCATAAATAATTCAGCACCATGGCAACAACTCATTGCATTGCTGTTGTTTTAAACTGATGACCCATGTCTCATCTGAACATAATAAGAGGGGAAAAGAGGTGTTGATTTATAATTCATTTCAACCAAGAACTCCTTTGGTAATAAACAACATCAAAAGATCAGATTTTACAATATACTTTATCTTATTGATATACAAAGACTTAACAAATCAATCACTGTACTTACTTATGACAGAGATGAATGACTTATTCAGACATACCTACCTAGATAAAATAATTAAATAATGATGTGAAAATTGAATTTCAGGAAAAAAAAATTACAAAAGAAAAATCAGAGAAGCCAAAGAATTTTGGAAATGGAAGGAATTCTGAGACTAAGAAGTTGCTTCTGTGAAGCTGTCAAACCAATGGCAAAGTAAGTAGCTATAAGGGTTCTGCTCCAGCACTTCATCACGTATACATGTAGTGAAAGTATATATTCATAACCTTACAAAATAATATTTTTTTTGACTATGGCCATGCTACCCTGAACAAGCCCGATCCCATCTGTTTTCGGAAGCTAAGCAGGGTCAGGCCTGGTCAGTACTTGGATGGGAGATCACCTAGGAAGACCAGGTGCTGTAGGCATAAAAAATAAAAAAATAAGGGATTGTAAGCTGACAAGGTCTTTGCAATCTGTGAGGTCAAACAAGGGTTGCCTCATCTTAAAAAAAAAAAAAAAAAAAAGAATATTTATCTATGAGGGTTAGTAACATACCAGCAGTAATTCTGTTCTCCATGATAATTCTGTGATGGGTGAAATAAACTGAATATTGATGTTTTCGGTAAAATAGCATCTGGTCTGAGTTTTGTCATCAAGTTTGATTTTAATATAAATTACTGGACTAAGACACTTTTCATTCAACTGCAAGTTCATAATAAATCGGTTCTTAGGATAGCTGTGAAGACAAGACAGCTCTGACATGTACCTTGTACTTGAGGCGGGAACAAGAAGAAGAGTGCAGGGAAGAAGCCAACAAACCCTAATGGTCCACCACCCAGCTGCAAATCCAGCAATGTTAGGAGATAAGGGCTTTCTAAATTAATAGAAAAACAATCAGTCCTCAGGCTTCCCCCAGTGTAGGTATGAGATGGGGACAGGGCAGCCACCATTGGTCTTCCACTGCCCACGAAAGACTGGGTAACCGATCTACCCTGCTGAGCTCGGGTGCAGCCCTGTGAGCTCTTCAAACTGAGGTGGACATCACCCAGCAGAAGTCAATACGACAAAAGAAAACCCACTGGTCAAGCTGACCCCTATGGTACCAGGAAAGAGTGACTCAAAACGAAATCCTAAATAACTTGCTGTGCAGGATCTCAACAAGGCAGCACATGCCAACTGTGGAAACTTACTCCCTGCCCAAAATTCACTCCCCCAGATTCAAGGACTATTTTTTAAGCATTATCTTAACCTCATCTCACTTAAAATAGAAGCCTAAAGTAAAGGGGATCAATTACATGGTGACAGATAGAAACTAGACTTTTAGTGGTGAGCACACTTTAGGGTATAAAGATATTAAATTACAGATGTTGTACATTTGAAACTTATATAATTTTAATAACCAATGTTCACTCAATAAAAAAAAAAGCATAATGCAACAGACTGGGTGCAGAATAGAGGAGAATCTAGCTGCTTTTCCCTATGCCAACATTAAAGAGATTTGCAAAAATGTAATATAATGTCACTCCTCTCACTAAATGTTTTTGTGATAAACTTATGTTAACATGTAATAGATTATTATTATTTTAGTAAAAATATAAACATATACCTTTTTACAAAATAGAAGTCTAAAATTAAAACCAAGTCTTTTGAAACATTATAATCAAAGTAATATGTTATCAATACCTGTGGAAAAAAATTTGAATTGTCAAAATCTATACATTTATGATTTCTGAAATCTCTGCCCTTTTCAAATAAAATATCTAAATATAGATACTTATTTGCATCTAAATTCAGAAATATCAGGTCATTAAAAAAGAAATAAAAAACATCTATATAAAAGGCTGAAAACAAACACACTAAGAGGTCTCTTGAAGGGGAAGTATGGCATTATTTTTGTCCTCTTCATGGATCCAGTAACATTTTATGCTTAACTACTGTAGCAATATAACATTATATTTAAAGTTAGCCATTTATGTGATGGTCTCTCCAACAAGTATGAGGTTCTGTAAGGACAGAGTATCTGTTAATTATCTTTGTATTATAAGAAACCAGACATACCAGTGCTCAAAGTATATGACCATTAAATAAATGTCACATGCACTCATGACAACTTCAATATTACAACAGTTGTTAGACTTGCTATTAGATCTTTTATGTAATGTTAATAAAATGTTCATTTATTGTGAATCACAAGTTTTAATATTTTGATAACTATCTCAATACATTTAGTTCCCTCTATAATTCGATGTCCTTTGGTTTATGCAATTTAAAGTACTGATTTAAATACAGTAGTTATGGGAATGAAATGTGACCCTCTGCTTTGATACTTAGACTGCCCTGTGCAGAACACCGGAGCTGAAAATAAGTCTGAACCATGTGAATATATCACTATTACACTGGGAAAATAAGAGAAGTTGGCCAATATGCCAATTTTGAGGACAGAGGAGGAAGTAAGAGGTAGGAGGCTCTGAAACTGAGAGCTAATATCTTTAGGTACCATGGCTACTGCAGACCCTTAGTTTTTCTCAGACTCACATGCTGGTAGTCTCCTCAACATTAGGGGCCACCTTCAAGAAACAGGTACAACAGTGGAACAGTATTCTTGGGAATAAATGGCCTAATTTCAAGACTTTTTAACAGGACTCCACTGGGTAACGAAGGGTATTACTACAACCATAGTGGGCACGAATGCCTACCAAAAAAGGTAATTCCTGTAATAAACGGAAATAGCTTTACAGCCCATCAATTCAATAAATCGACCTTCTAAGAAGTTTCTAAGAACAAATTGACTTTAATAATTCCATAGGAACCATTATGATATAATTGTGTCCATCATACCAAAATTAAAGGCTTCTAATAAGCAATGAACATTAAGATCCAGAACAGGCAAAGGGAGACATTTATGGTCCATGGGGTCAGTGATGAAGCATTTCGAACTCCCCAGAAGGGCTTAATAAAGCAGACCACGGTGATTCAGTTACTGCTTGTACTGTACTGTGTTACGTAGGGACCTTTTACTTCACGGATCGCTAAAAATTGAAATTGTTATAATACCACTTGGAATCTTTACAGTTTTGAACACCAATTAGATAATCCATCCACTGAAACTAAACACAGGAAAGTTTTTTCAAACAAAGACAAAATGATTGCATCAACATCGCCTTAGGTCCATCAGGAGCAAGGCAGAAAATGGAGTAACAGTATAAATTTCATAATTCCTTGTAGGAAGGTTCTCTTGTTTCTGGATTCATTACAAAGTAATTTTCCTTAACCTTAATCATAACTAGGAAATATAAATGAACAATGAACAGCCACTAAGAGTTATTCATCACTGTGATTCCTTCTTTAACAATTATCTTATTGGAGGTGAAGAGTAGGGAGTAGACACACTAAAAAGTTCAATTCAATAAGCCACTTGTTTCTCAGGTTAAAGAACTCCTTTTTCCCCCCATACAAACAATCCAGCTATTGAGAAAAGATTAGAGACTCTAACCTATGTCATAGAACACTTTTGAAAAGCGGGTTAGATCACCTACTATTTTCTCTTTTGGGAAACATGTTAACAACTGAAACTATACTTTACTTAGAAAAACCGGCAGTGAGACATGAAGACCATGGCAGTAATCTAGAAAGAATTCAGAATACATCTATTTTCCCTCTGTCGTTTCAGCATGGTTAAATGTGTACCGCTTCTATTCCCACAGAGACATTTCAAAGACACCATGCTCATTTTCCTCAGATTTAGCATATTCTAAACCCACATGATATAATCAGACAGAGAATAATCATTTTTAAATATATTTGTTCCAAAACTTGATAGACATATGTCATTTTTAATGTTTAAAAATAAATGATTAGACATAAATCTAAAAAGAGAAGAACCAAAAGTAGGCTTTTGCTCCAAAAATAATACTCCTGCCTACTCCTAACACTATCAATGATATATACTCATCTTTAGAGTAGGTTTCTTTCCTCTTTTCCAGATCTCCCCTACCTTCACACTGTAACCACCCTTGAATTCTTCCAACAATTCTGAAAAGTAGCCTAGTCCTTTTAAAATTTTTCTTAAAGCCCCCCAAAGATAAAGGACCACAAACTCGTGACCAACTGATAATGAAATGCCTCAAACACTGTACTGAATTAAGTTTGGTTATATCATGTTGCTTCTTAATCATGAGGTGAGCCACCTAAGCTACAGCCTGTGCTTTTTTCTCACATTAAAAGCTAGGAACAATCAAGGAAGAAGAGTAAGAACAAAATTTTTAGAAGCTAAAATAAAGTGCCAACTGCCTGAGGCAAATTTTCCTCTTTTAATTTCTGAACAACCACTATCATGGATATATTTGACACCACCACCTACTCCATCCCACTCAAATAACAGGGAAAAATATGTTTTTTTTAAATTTCACAATGAGTGGGGGGAAAAGCCAAGAAGCACATAAGATTTGGGAACCTACATATGACATTCACTTAGGGTGGCATTTATTTATAAATCTAATTAGTAATTGTCATTTCTAGTTTAGAGAGGGGCTACAGGAAAAGGGTAATGGTTAGAGGGAACAGAGAGGGAATGGTTCCTTACAGGCCACGGGAAGTATAAAAATCAAAGGAAGGGAAGGAGCAGGACAGAACTGGCCCTGCTTCCCGTGAGTGTGTGTGTGTGTGTGTGTGTGTGTGTGTGTGTGTGTGTGATAGGCTATTCACTAGGGTACATTATCGTGACCCTATATATGTTCAAGCCTGTTTACATGATTTCTAATGAATTCTCTACTGTTGTCTGTGTGTTTCTGAATATAAAGATGCTGTATTCCAAGATGTGTCACTATGAGTGCCAGCATGCTTTCCATCTGATGTTCAACGTTTTATATTTACCATTCTATTTTCCCCCTGAAGGATATGTGGGCACTATCAATTGAAGCCAGGTCTGTACCAGCAAAACAGAGCAAGACCGAAACAAATTATAAAGCTAATTTAACATCCAAAAGTCTGTTTTTACCAGAAACATGCGGCTAATGAAGATCTACGGGTTTGGGAAGGACTTTAATTAACTTGAATTATCTGGATAATTACATTGATTTGTGCTAAAGTAAATTCATTCTTAATTGGTAAAGCTAATTATATAAATATATATCTTCTTCTATAATTTTCTGTATTTTTCAAACCAAAAGGCTTTTTCATTTAACTTTTCTAAGTAAGTAATAAATTCTGCACTTAATTTTACATTTGTATAAACAAACCCCTGGTGTGGCCACGACCTAAAAAAAATACATATATCCACTGAGTTGTCCTCCCTCTAATTACATCATTCTAAAAACCAAATACGGAGGTTAATGTGTAGAACCTATACTTAATTCACAAATGTAGCTTGGAAAAATGGTTAGCAGTTGCCTGTTAGAAGCACAGCCATGAAAATCTGTCGCATTTCTGCATGTAATTAGCCTCTTTTTCCCCTCAACTATTTATAAATGCATAAATATACCTGTGCTCTACGTAACAATGACAGACAGTGACAACATATTGATATATAGTGCCACTTCGTAGCTGGAAATGAATATTTCATTAGCTGAGTTATCACTGCTGGGTTATGACCTTCAACTCTCTAATTTTAAATTCGTCCATTTTCAGACTATTAAGCTGTTCTTGAGCACACCACAGAAATTACAGATGTAGAGGTAAATTTTCAAGATAATTTTTAATTCCAAAAAATGTCAAGAATATGCATACTAAATTCTTTAAAAGTATTGTATCTCTTAATGAGAGCAAATGGGTCATTTTAGTTGTTAATGATATTTGCTTCTCCATGTAAAAATGAAAAGGCAGAAGAAACAAATCATGATCACTAAGTGAAATTATCATGTTCCTAATTTTCCCAGTACAATGCGCAAGAAACTTAAAAAAAGATTAACTACCAGAAGATCAACTAACTAGATCTAGTTTGTGCCTCACAGATGATGAGAGTAAAACAAAGATGTCAGCCTCTAAGTCAGCCTCAATTGCCCTATTCATAGTACCCCTCCAGGAATAAATTGATTCCTTTTATTCACATGCACTTGAGGTTGTAAATGTGTCTTTTAAAAATGTTATATATTACGGTTCAAAGATTTATATATTATGGTACACATTAAGAAAACCATGAGTTGAAGGACATCTGCTACTTGCCCAGGCAAACCTCCCTCCACACACACTCACCCACACACCACCACCACCACCACCACCACCACCAGCAGCACCATGATCATGACCACTACAACCATAGCTGTTCATGTCAGCTGCTAAGGAAAGGATGTCAGGCTCCTGGAGTAAGGCTCTACTGACACCACTGATCATTCTTCTTTAAACTTCTGAAGCAGTTTCTGGCACATCCAACATTCTAACTTCACAGCACACCTTTCACCATTTCTGGCCTTCCCTTATCAGCTCTTTAAAAATTGGTGTTTCTCAAGGGAAAGAAGTTACTATAAGTTCATCTCAGCTAATCCCAAATCTTTGTTCCACCTCAATCCTCAGAATCAAAAAGTCGTCAACTGCTAGACTTTTCCAACAGGACATCCTACTAGCACCTCATATTAACTCAGTCAATCCTCTGTACAGATCCCTTTCATGGTTCTCCATTACAAAGTCTAAAACATGGCACAAAGACTCTAATGATGAGGCCCCTACTTGGCAATCCAAGCTCTTTATCTCTACTGCTTGCCCTCGAATTTCTTCCAGGGCTCAGGATCTGCTTGTGGCTCCCCAACAGGAACTAGGCCAGTTCTGGTCTCCACACCTTGCTCACGCTTTGTCCATTGAATCAAACACGCTGCCACTGGCCCCCAACCCACCCCCAGCCAATCCCCAGCTCTATACTCTATATACACTCACTTAACCTTCTTCACCCAGATGGCCGCTATTCATTCCTTATCATTCGGCACAGGGATCACCACCACCACCCACAAACACTTTCTTGTCCACCTAACTCCACGTAGATTAAAGCTAAATCCCACAACCACATGTGCATTCCCCTATTATTGCCATTCTCACACGATGGTTATTATGTAAATTGTCATTTGTGTCTCTCCCATCCTAACTACAATGAATACCACTTAAGTGCTTCAGTACCCAGGACAGTACTTTAGCACAAAGTGAATTATCGATAAATATACTTTTAAAGGTGAATTACAAAATGAAATAAGCAACCACACTCATATAATTATTACCTTGGAGGAAGATCCTGGATATAACATTCAGCTTAAATATCACAGTGGCAAGGAAGGGCTCAATGATGCCTCAGGTCAACGAGGTTACAAATTCCTCTTAAATTTCTTTGGCCTTTGTCTCTCTGGACTACTCTGTCTCAATTAACACCATCAGCAATTACCCCCCTCCTTAAAACTTCATAGCTTCTGGCTCACCCAACACTTAACTGCACATTAAACTTCTTTGCATACATCATATTTTTAAGTCAATGACTGATGAAATTATTTGTCTCATGTCTGTCTTTCATATCAACTAGGTGTGAAGGCAGGGTTCACCAGCCTGGCTGACAGTTCACACTCAATTTATTGACTGATTTAACATATGATTCAATTGATGGATAAAACAGTCCTCATCTATTGCTAAATTAGCACTGCTTGGTTTGTCAAATAAGGCTAGTGATACTTTGAAAAACAAACAACATCTGACATTGAGGAGATGATTAAGGAGACAGGTATATTTGTTTCATTTAAAACAAGTTTTAATGAAAGTCAAAGAAAGATGGAAACATGAAATGCCTTGCTTGTTGGCCTTAGAAATCTTAAAGTCATAGTGGAACTGCTGCTTCCCAATATCACAGAAAGAATACACAAAACAACTACCTACTGAGTGTCTTTGCTTACGATTGTAATTACATGCATTCAGTGAGGTAGCACCAGTCCACCTGTGCTAAACAGGAGCTCTAACAGATTCACAAGAGCAAAAATTATTTAATAAATTCAGTTACTTATAGTAACCGACATTCTCATAATAATTCAACTGAAGATCAACTGTTTGTCTACATTTAAATCTGGATGGTGTAATCGTGCAGATAAAAAGCCTACGAAGGTCGTGGACAAAACTCTTCAATGGAGGGGTCAGAATGTGGGAAGAGATGACGTATTCCAAATTCTCTGTTCCATACAATACAGAGTATTCCTCATTAGTTTTAAAAAACTAGATTTGAAGTAATGATCATTCAAAGGATAGTCATCAAACTGAAGTCATAGTTTTTTCCTATCATTTATTCCTAGAAAAAGACTCTGGATGCTCATATATCTGCTCATCCTTCAATGTTTTATCTGAAAAACATACACAAGGAAACCTATTTTACAGGAAACACTTTGCAAATTCCATTTCACTGGTTCTTCTCCTAAAGGTTTATGAACTTTTTAAACGTAGGTGGAAGGAGGGAATCAATAATGAATTTCTCAAAATACACAGCCACAGGGCACCCTTCCTCCTACTGAGGTCATCACTGTCCCAATTCTTTTAATATCCATATGTTCCCTCAACTTTCTGGCAGACACTGGAAGTCATCTGAAATTAGCTAACATAACTAAAGAAATCCAAGTCAGATACTCTAAAAGCAACATAATTACAAAACTTCCTCCCATTCCCTCTGGAGGCACGTTCTGGGAGACCTCTGAGCTAATCGATGTTTTTGTTAACAAAATCCCATTAACTTATAATATCACAGCATCAAGGAAATAAGCCTCTAAAACAAAAAGGATGGACACAGGCACACACTTTAATTTCATACATCTTTTATCTTTTTATATTTAAAGCTAATTGGCAAGAGGGCCTAAGAATTAAGTTTTTCAAATAGTTAATCAACTGAAAACAAATTCTTAGATCCCAGATGCAAATTCAACTGTCTCATGGGGTCAGGCAGATAATATAAATGGCAGAGTGCAGGAAATCACTGAGCAGCAGGGACTGACTAGAAGGAAGCACTGTTGTCAGAAGGAATTTAGGCTCTGTATTGCCAGACTGCCTTTTTTACAGTTTCATCAAGAATGTGCTCACTGTGATTTTATTTAAAGAGATTAATATTGATATTTTAAATTAAAATCCCCAGTTTTCAAATGTTGGAAACTAATTCAAAGACATTACAAATACTATGTGAGCAGAATATTTGTAGGCCAAATGCAGACCAAATCAGACACAAATCTAGTTTGCCTCTGATTTGGTCACATGCAAGAAACACACAACAGTTTTATTAAGCACTCCCCAAATTTGTAATGAGGGCCTAAGGGTCTGCCTGTCCCCACTCAAGATTCTGATACTTTTCAGCTTCATGTAATAGTCCTTCGCACAAAGTAACAAAATAAAGTCTGACTGTCATTATCCAGAGCCAATTAAATGACTAATTTCAAGCAACTTGTCATCACTTGATTATACATAGTATAATAACCTTGACTTTGTCATATTCAGAGAAACACAGCCTAGGTTTCATATGTGACTTCCATGTCTGATATTGAATTTTCATTGTCAACTTATCTTAAAGTAGACTGTCTGAACTTGGGGGTTCCCTAGAAACAGATCCTGAGGCAAAGATTCAAGTACAGTAGACCCTTGAACAACATAAGTTTAAACTGCACGGGTCCACTTACATACAGATTTTTATCAATAAATACTGTAAATATATTTTCTCTTCCTTATGATTTCAATATTTTCTCTAGCAGCTTACTTTATTGTAAGAATACAGGAACAGGATATAATACATATAACATTATGTTAATCGACTGTTTATGTTATCAGTAAGGCTTCTAGTCAACAATAGGCTATCAGTAGTTATGTTTTGGGGGAGTTAAAAGTTGTACAAGAATTTTCAACTGCGTGAGGGGTTGGTCCCCCTAACTCCTGCACTGTTAAAGGGTCAACTGCACTAGTACTTCACTTAGGAGGTGACCCAGGGCACAATAACGGTGGGGGAATGAGACAGGGAAGTATTATCCAACTCTAATCAGTGGCTGGAAGCTGCTGGCTAAGTGGCATGAATTTGCCCACCCCTTCCCAAATGCCATGTACAAGTTCTTAAGGCCCTGAAGAAACTTCAAGCAAATGCTCGCAGATGCCAGCAGGTTGACAGCAGTCCAGTGTGCAAAAACGTTCTTTAAAAGCCCTTGAAAATGAGAAGAGGATATACCAACAAAGTGCTAATAGCATCTATGCTACTTCAACTTCTTGGCATACCTTACCGATAAACGAGCAAAGGCTTAAACGAGAAATCTTAAGAAATCAACCATCCTAAAGCTAGAAGATTTAGTGGGAAGTGTACACTCTGAGCCTGCTCATGTCTATCTACCAACAAAAGACCCTTTACATAACCTCCATCCCTCAGCTTCTCCTATCTGTACTTCCACTGGCTGGAAGGCTAGAAAAGAGGGCTCATCCTTAATAGTTATTTTAGTCTCATCCCTCCAGGGATAAGTCATCTGTGATGTACAGTGCCAAGCACTAGGCCTTCAGCCCCCAACACCAGCATGAGTAATTAGGAAGGCAATTAGGAGCAATCACCCTCTTCTGGCCAATTACTGCCTCTCACAGCGGGCTTACTCTCAAAATTAGACCTGGAGTTGAAACCTACTTGTGCAGCATTATGTCCTCCACTTTTGCCTCTCTCCAAGGAGTCATCAGATGTTCCCCCAGTTTACTTAGCTCTAAGCATTCCCATGAGAATGTAGAACTCTGTGCATTTTCTTAATGGATTTTAATCTATGGCCCAAAGGAAGGTATCTCAAAATAGCAGTGTGATTGACCATAAGAAGTGTTCAGTAACTTCTAAGATGGGCTAAAACTTTACAAATTTCCCTCTCTTACAGAGTGTGTGTGTGTGTGTGTGTGTGTGTGTGTGTGTGTGTGAATGTTTCTGAAAGAACGTAAATAATCGTAAATATTGCTCACCTTCAATGATTCCTCATGACCCTAAGGATCTTTGATACCTCCTAAACAGTTCTATAGAATCTACCTCCCGCTTTCCTGCCTCCCTCCCTCTGGGACCTCATCTCACACAACTTCCACTCTCTTAGCCAGATCCTAGAGCAAGCCATTTGCTTTCCTCACCCCATATTCTTTGCTGTACGCTCTGCATTTTCAGTCTGAAATCTTTTCCCCCCAATGCATCACAAGAGTGGGAGACCTTCACTCATCATCCACTGAAAATGGATCCCTACTGCTGCTACCTATTACAGGCCCATTCATTCCCTTCATAGCTGCAACAGATCAGTTTTAGCTATTATTCGTTTACTAGTTTCTTGCCTGACTTTCCCACTAAGATGGATCTCATGGAAGCAGAAACCAAAAGGGTCACAGTCTCCTGCAGGCACAGTACCTGGCATGCAGCATGCAACCAAATATTTGCTGCAGGAATGAATCAATGAATGAATGAATTTAAGTTTCCTGTGCACATTCCACGTGACAGGTATTATGCTAGGCAATAGAGAGTCAACTATAAGTTAAATACACCTGGTACCTAGACCCTGGAAATTTAAGTGTCAGGGCTGAGAGTTAAAGAAATGGACAAAGTAAAAGAACTTCAGAGCACTTATTTTATGGAAGACTTTATTTAGATACAGTCAACACATCTCTTGTTTACCATCCACCATGTTTCATGTACCTAGAAATGTATCTATTGTCAATGCCCTTCCACCATAAACCATAAATTATGTCCAGCTCAGGTGACCCTCCTCTGTGATACTCTCATTGACCTTTCCAGTCTTGCCTTTAATTCAATGGTTTTGGCTAAAAAACAGTCCTTGGCTTTATACACCACAGTCTGTGTTCCCAATTATCCTGGTAATTTCTGATTACCCTGACGGCATCACACTTACTGTGCTGTATTGAGTGATGGAGCCTTACCAGTCTCTCTGCAGTACTGTGAAAGCTTCCTGAGTCCTGAAATTAAATAATGCTCTCTGGTATCCCCAGGGCCTAGAAAACATATTGTCACCTAATAAGTGCTTAATAAAGATTGCTGAAATTAAAGAGGAAAAAGTCCAGATTAAAACAGCTAATTTCTCTGCCTGTGCTGTACAATACAGTAGCGACTAGCCATGGGTAGCTATTTAAGTTTAGATTAATTAAATAAAAATTAAAATTTAGTTCTTCAGTCACACTAGCCATATTTCAAGTGCCCAATGGCCACATGTGGCTTAATGGCTACCATATTAGATAGCATAGACTAAAACATTTCCATCATCATAAAGCACTCTATTAGACAGCACTGGTATGATCTTCACAAAATAAAGCTATAAAGTAAACATTTTATTATTTATTGACTAGAAGAAATGTTATTTCTGTGTACTGCAGAGACATTTAATTCAATAAAATACATCAAATATTTATTTAGTAACTTATCTACGTGTAGTACTAAGTTAAGCTCAGCAGAGATTCAAAGAGGAATGGAATTTAAAGCATTTCATAAATAAGTATGCAAAGCAGACCAGTCAATAGTTAGCTAAAATTCAGTGCAAAAATAATAAATAAGGAAAGTTATAGAAGCATGTAATAATTAATTCAAGTCGGGAGGGAGAGTGAAGCAAAATAAAAAATCTGGCAACATTCAGGCAAAGAAGTGGTTTCTGAGATACGTCTTTAAGACAGGGAGGATTTTAACAGACAACAAGAGGCCATCCCAGATTCAAAATCTTTGCAAATTAGGATTCAGCTGCAGGAAAAATCAGAGGATGTTCAAAAATGACAAATGTTCTTTGGTGCTGAAGTATGAAGTAGAAGAGAGAAAATGGCAAAATATAAGACTATAGATCATCACAACCACAGAACCTCACGAATTTGCAACCTTCCATTCAAGCAACAGAATTTCTAGTGTAGAAAATGTGGAGCCACCCTAGAAAGGCCCAAGAGAAGGCACTTTCCTGGCTCACTACTAATGGTATATTTATAATACTGAATGACACACGATTACTTAAAAAACATGGGTCTGTATGTAGACTCAGATGATTTTCTATATTCTTAAAAGGATGATATTACCAAAAATAAAGAGGTTTAAAAAAAGAAAGCTACATAGGTGTGTTTGTGTGTGCATGCACGTGCACACAGTGAACAAATACTAGGACATCTATCACTGTTTTCCTATCAGTGCAAGCTACATCAACACTACTATGGTTAAAGAAAGAAAAAATAAGGGGAAGGGGAGAAGGTATATCACTTTAACATTATTCCAAAGACAGTTCACTGAAATAGTAACGCATTAAGCCAAGGTATAAAATATCAATTGTATAGCTATAATTATTATATTTGGTATTGAATTTAAATCTCATCTCCATGGTATTTAAACTGCAAAACAAAATAAGTTATGATAAAAGCCAAAGAATTCCAATAATAATTCTAAGCATCTTAATGACCTTTAAATGTGAGTTAACACATAGAAGTCACATGTAAAGGTCAGCTCTTATAGTCTAAATGAAACTCAAAGAGCTACCAGAATATAAAATTAATATGCCTTTCAAATTACATAGAAAGTTAAAAAAAATACAAAAAGATAAAGCTTTCACATTTCTCTCTCCTTTTAGGTGCCAGAGCAAACTTAAACTGAACACAGAGAGTAAGAGGCTTGGCACATTTTCCAGCCTGTACTCAACATTATGGAAATTAAAAGCTTCATTATGGTCAAGTGTCAAAGTTTCATTATAATGCATCTTATTTTCTCTTTGTTCTGATTTTTTAAAAAGGCATTGTATAGTGTAAAAGAGACAGGAGTTCACTTTCTTTTCATTTAACTTGACTCCCCTTACCTCGCCAACCTCTCCAAATATAAAGCACAAATAGAAGGAGAGAAAAAGGAGGCCTTTGGCAAATAGTGAGCTGCAGTTGTCTCAGGAGAGAAACAAGAGCCAGAGGAAGGCATACCTTCTCATGATCCAGCGGCAAGTAAAGGGGGAAGGGAGAAGATTCTGCCAAACAGAATTTAAAAACCCAAGGCACAAAGGTAGAAGGTAAAAAGAGGTATGACAAGGGGCACCGCTGATCATGCCAAAGAAAAAATATTGCTTGGCGGGGATAAGAAAAGTTAAAAAATAAAAAATAAAGCTTTCATTCTGCTCCAAAATTTTAAAAGGTAATTTTTAATTGCATTAAAATATAACTTTGAAAATAATACTAAGAGTTACGAAACTATAATCCTAAGTAAAAATTCTAGCCTGGATAAATGCAATTTCAATTTTTTAAAAGAAGATCTCAAATCACAGCTCATTTTAAATTCATGAAGCCATTTCCACAGAAATTAGAGATTATCTGAATGAAACAAAATTAAATTCAGGAAAAAAAAACAGTGTATGGAAAGTTATGAAAATCATTCAAAAAATTAGTCCCACCTCCTCCCATAAACAGAAAAATACATGTATGATATGTTTGCATATTCTGCAGGCTAACATGTTCAGATAGTTAACAGTATGACCTTATCCACTGTTTTGATTTAGGCAGCATTTTCAATTCTTAACATAAGCAGAAGTAAGGTGAAATACTATGGTTATAATCCTTTTAAGATACACCCAATCAATTATGGCTAAATATTAACCTTAAACTGTGAATTATACAGATCAGGGAAAAATACATATTCTATTAATGAGGCAACTCTTTATCATCCTTCATCCTCAGTGTGAGCTGCAACCAATTTCATACGTGCTGGCCAGGGCTGACATGGCACAAATCAAAGGCAAATAAATTTTATGCCACCACATGTTATAACAAAAAGTATAAACAAACACACACACATACACACACACACACACACACTCTCTCTCTCTCTCTCTCTCTCTCACACACACACACACACACACACACACACACACACACAGTTAAACCTCACTCAAATGCAATAAGAAACCTTATACGATTACCTAAATAAACTTGTCAGGTCACGTAAAATTTGTTTGTATTGTCTCGACTGGGGGATGTGCTATTTTTTACAGTCAGGAAGGAAAAAGCAAAATAAAAATGTCACCATTTTTTTTATCTTTCCATACTCTCCAATTCCAGTTCATTCTTTCTGCTCTCTAAAAATTTAATTTCCAAACTTAATCTTTCCACATACCTTCACTGCTGAGGCCCAATCACAAGCCGTGTAGCTTGACTAAAATCTTCCTTGTTATGGCAAATTCAGTTTTTGGGGGGTTTATTCTTTTCATCTAACCATTTCCTGGTTACAATTCTATTTCTCCCAAATTTAATATGACATAAAACTAGCCCACATTCCCATACATCATCACCCGCTTAAGGAGGGTATTACATAAAACACATGTCCATATATTTAAATGCAGTCATTTCTAGTAAATATTTTCATTTATAGTAACTTGAATATTTTTATCACATTAAACTAAATAGCATTTCATCCTCAAAAAAATTCTTTCAAAAAACAAATGCTCTATTTCCAAGAAGTAAGGAAAAATGAAGAAAATGTATCTGATGTACATTGGCATGGCTTTCCCTTTAATCAAGCATATTTCTGCATTTTTCTTCATAGTTGACATGTAAATCATGTGAAACTCATCATTTCAGACTGAAATTTCCCTGTGACCATACTCTGGAACACCAGTATAGTCCTCTTAAAGCTGTTAGGAAATGATGATGACAGAACACATTGATCCAGCTCATGAGAACCAAGATCCTACCCATACTTTACCCTATACACCCCTTTTCTTCTTTTCCCCTCCCTTCTTAATGCAGTGTGTTGAGTGCACATTAAAGGTAAAGTCTCCAATTCGAAATAACAGTGGAATGTTAAAGGCTCTGACAAGTCCTGCAGTAAAGAAACCTGCTTTACTATGCTTACCTCAGCAAGTTCCAATACTCCTTGGCCACAAGCCCTTCCTGCCAAAAAGCCTAACTATTAACTATTGTTCTTGGTACAGACTTTAGGGCAACACTCCTTGAGCGACCACCTTTACTTATCTCCTTGCCAAGGACTTCTTTCACTGAGACTCAGTAGAAGTAAAAACAGAGATACTAGAACAATTCTGGACAAATCATGTATTTTGTGTTCATAGAAGTTCTACTCCCAGAGGCTAACATTAAGAAGTCAGTAAATTATTTAAATCTTTAGGTAACTAACAGTTAAAATAACTGTAAAAGTCTCCCAATGTCTAAAATTAATTCCCGTAGTAAATGTCCCTACCAAAAAAAGGACATACACCACAACTGTGAGTGACAAAGATATAAATTCATGATTCCTTATGATAAATGGAGGGACTGGTAGCTTTTCTGATGAACAACTCTTTCTCTCCCAAATTCTAAGACCATAAACATAGATTCTAAAAACCACACTTATAACTAGTATAGTATTTTATAGACAAAAATCTGAAATCGATTAATATATTTCTAATTCTTATATTTCATGTCCTCTCAATATGTCAATCCATTCTGTTCTGTAATGAGAGCTCAAAATCAAGTATCAAATAGTCATCAAAATTTGTATTTTAAGAATTCTGCAATTCACTAAAGTGCCTTTGAACCCTGAACAATATATATATTCCACCTTTATATTACAGCTGTACCTAACTTATTAAATTATCTAAATGACAAGCAATAATGTAAAAGAATATTTAAACACTCTTAATATAAAATATATTCAGCAAAGAGAAGAACTCAGTTTGAGCTAGCTTTTAAATAAATTACTTAAATGAATATCTATGCATTTTGTAGTTATCTACATGAGGAAAATTAGGGAAAAGTATTTACTACAGTAAAATCATTACATATTTGAATAAACCAAGAGAAAAATCAAGAGCACGGTATATCTTTCTAATCACTAAAAAAGTATTTATTAAAAATGGAGTGTAACAATCCTCCCATTCTATTTTAATAATGAACAGCTGTTTTACAACAAGAATTTTTAATGAGGAAAACCTATTTTAATAACGATGGTATTAAATAATACATTTGTGATAGGAACATACTTTTGTTTTTGTAATGCAGTCTGTATGTATTTACACCAGAGAGATATGAAATCCCAAATTTACTCCTTTCATACAGATGGAGACCTGCAAAATGTGGGATCAGAGATGTTCAAGTCAAAATCTAAGAGAAAAAGCTTTAAAGAATAAATACTCTAAAAATAAAGTCTCTTGTCAACAGCAATGACTGAAGAAATTCCTTTGGAATTAGTCTGAAATATGAGAACAGATCCAGGGTAAGAAAAAGATGTTATAATTTCAACATTCCTTTGGGGAAAAGTACGTCACATAAACTTCACCAACAGGTGTCTAGATTTGAGCTCCAAATTGTAGGAATCAAGGGAGCTGGAATAACATACATCCGAACATAATGTAAGTAGCTATGTCAGTACTTTTTGGTAATGTTACCATTCCAATTTAAAGAAAGAATATTTCTGGGCCAGCCTGGCATATGAATGATTTTATACCTTTCCAAACTCTCTGTAGACCTACAATAGATTATCAATATAAATATACTATTTAGATTTTGGTATACTTAATCTTCAACATCACTGACTATCATTGATCATGAAATTTTGTTTCCAAAAGAGAAAAAGAGACTCTGAGCTCCCTGGAGGGAGGGACCACATGAATCTGCCTTTATATATAAAAATGTACAAAAGGGCTTGAGACTGAGCAAGCACATAATAAACATCTGCTCTATAGAAAGTGAAGGGCACTGTGACACGTGTAGATAAATATACACGCATTGATACCCCTACACACAATGTCATTTTTTTAAATACCTACACGGAAGGTAAGGAATCCATTCTGGGAGGAATCTGTGGTGGTTACTGTAACATTTACTTAACTCATATCAAATATTAAGCTGCAGCTGCTGACACTTGACAAAAAGCTGGATCACGATGATCTGTCAGTTGCCGTTCATAGCTCTATTTTCCTTTCTACTCCCTTTGTTAAAAGTGACCACTTAAGAAAGTGTGCTATGCCCAGCCTGGCTTTGAAGTGACTTGTCAGGGTTCACACCAGGTAACTGTAAATTTTCTCATGGTGCTTCTGTGGCTTAATCAGCTATTTTGGAGAGTCCTTCACGGTTAGCAATACTAAGGCAAATGTTATTTCATAGCAGCCTCTTAGATCAAAGGGTTGAAACATAGAATAGTCACCAGAGACCTCAAAAATAAAACAATATTAATAAATGCAATCTCACCACCTCTTTACTGCAGCATAACTATCATTCATCACCTTCACACAAGGTGAGAGGTGGGCCTTTCACCATGACCAGAGCAGTGATTCATTCCTTTATAATTTCATGCAGAGACTACTAGAATGATCAACTTGCCAAGTTTTCCATTTCTCTTTTCCAATCTCCAAAGACTGAACACCATGCCATTCACATGATTCTTTAATACCTTAGCCATCCTGCACAATACAGTCTGCTGTGTCTTTGCCATAGAATATTCACTCAATTAAGAATTTGGATCAATAACTAGCTGAAAAGGTGGAACTCTCATAGCATCATGGTGACAGACATGTAAATAAATGAACTCTGGTGAACCTCCAGCACAGGGTTTTCTCAATCTTTACACTATTGACATTTGGGGCCAAATAATTCTTTGTTGTGGAGGAGATGGGGGAGCTGTTCTGTGCATTTTAAGAGACTGAACAGCATCCGGGACCAATCAAGCTTCTAAAACGTGACCCAACAAAAATTAGCACAGTGATTTTAGGTTTATCATTTAATCTTTCAAAGTTCCATTGTCTCCTCTCTTCCCCCTGCCTGAAATGCCTGCCCCCATATCCACCGGGCTGCTCAGTCCTTCATTATATCTGGGTCTCTCCTGAACTATCACCTCAACAGAGAGGCCTTTTCTGGCTTCCCCTTCTAAAATAGCACCTCCCTTCCCTTCATCCTTCTGGGCTGCCTTATCATACTTTTTCCCATAGCATTATTTGATGAGGTTCCACATTATTGTATATGCTTCACTGCAAGTCTCCACCAGATAGAAAGGGAAATTTGTTTTGTTCTCTGTTGCAGCCCTATTGTCTAGAACTGAACCTGCTTCGTGGCCAGTGTTTGATGAATACTCTTTCAGTAAATGACTGACGATAGGAAGACAGACAGAAGACACACACATACACACACACACACACACACACACACACTCACTCACTCACTCACTCACTCACTCTAAATCCTTGATTTATTGAGCAAAAGCAATGCTTAGTAGCTATAACAGCACAACTTTCCAAGCTGACGAAAGAGAAGGGGGTATCATGGGCGGGGGGTTCTTCCTGGATTTGAGAGGCCTGTACTCTTGGAGCACATGCAAGTTTTTCAAAAAGATTTTAAACCAATATCTGCACCAATGCTTTCCAATTAAAAGAATGTTTGCAGGCATCAGGTTGTCCCACTTCCAAACTTAGTCAAGTGGCTGGGAGGGCGGTGCAAGCAGACAGGTGTCAGTGCTCAGGAGAGATCTCTAACTTACTCTCCACAAACCCACTTCCCAACATAGAAAGTTTCCCTTTCTACAAAAGGGGCATATCACAGAGGGCTGGTGTGAACATCAATTAACACAGGCAAAGCTACTAGCCTACTGCCTGAGATGGAGTCAGTGCTGGATAAATATTACCTGCTGGCTTCTCTATAATGTCTCAATCCTCTGAACAGCACTATCCAATACAGCTTTCTGCAAGGATGGAAAAGTTCTATAATTCTGCTGTATGAAAGGGTAGCTATTAGCCATCTGTGGCTATTAAAACTTGAAATTTGGCTAATGTAAATTTTATTTAATTTTAATTAATTTAAACGCAAGTAGCATTGTATGAGCCATGGTGACATAACTGGACAGTGTGCCCATGAATACCATAAAGGACTTCAAATTCATGGAGCTTTATTATTTTATTTGCCACCATGTCAGGCTTCTGAAATCAAATTTTCATTTCAAAAGTAAAGAAATTTCTTTCCTATAAACATCCTGCATTGTTAAGTGCCAGGGGTTTGCTTAGCTTTTAATACCCAGAAAAGATAACAAGGATAGCAGGCACCTGGGCTACTTATCCAAGAACCTTTCCCCCTGCTACTTCTGGATAAATTCTAATTGGTCTAGGTCAATCACGTTAAACCTGTTTCTCTTGTCAGTGACTGGATTAAGCGTGAAGATGAGATCCAGTTCCAACCAATGAGATAGAAGGACTGATTGGCCAGGGGTAGTGTGTTTGTAGGAACATTTTACTTGCTCTCAGAGCCACAAAAAAGGGATATTTTCTCTTCTTTTGCTGAACTTTATACCTCAGCATTTGACTCTTGGAACTGCTGAAGTAAGAGTAAAGCTTTGAGGAAAGTGACCCTAAGGAACAAGCCTACTGACTAAGGATGGTAAGATAGTGGAGGTGCAACGATGCTGCCTGGAAGTGCCCTGCCTCTAGAGGGCTGTGCAAAATAATAAACTGCCCTTTTATTAAGCCAGGAGAATCAGGATGTTTCTTCCAGAAGCTACAACATGGTGACATATAAAAACAAATTCTTATACTCACACACACCCCTGGAAATGAATTTGGAAGAAAAATCTTGGTAATTTTGCCAACCAGGAGTTCTCTGTGACAAAGGGAGGCAAATCTTGACTAGTTCTCTTAGGCACAGCAGGTACTTGGTCCAATTGGCCATGAGTGTTGAAACTTCCTTTTCACACCCCAATGGATGGTGAGAGAAAAGGCAATCTTTGCAAGAAAAAGATGTTATAAAATAGCTCATTAGGAGGTGGTGTAAGAAAGTAAAAGCCACAGGACCTTCATAAAGTGTCAAAATCACTCCCCAAGAAGAGAATGTGGACTATGTACTTCACAACAGCAAGGTGAAATTACCTCCCATTATCACAGTGTGCCCCAGAAACAGAAATGCAGTATAAATGGCTTCTCTCATCTCTGCAGATACTAGTCAAACAGCCAGGTAGAGGTCCATATTTCATTTCCTGCAAAAATTTCTCAAATGACCAATCAATACCAAATGTACTAATGGCATGCGTGCCCTGCTAAAAGGAAGAACACTGTCCTAGCACTTGGAGCTGGGGGAAGGATACAGAGAAAAACAGGTTCCAGAGGAAAAAGAGGCCAAGAGTAATTGGGGCGGAGCAACTAAATGATACCTTCGGGAGCAGCAAATTTACATGCACCTTCAAGAAGGAGCTTGTTTTCCTCCCAGGGAATGGCCTTCAAACTGGGAGAATGTGAATCAACATCAACAGGAAATCTGGATCAAATGGCTTCCGAGCCCAGGGAAGATCTCAAGGTCAACGAAATTCACTAAGTGGTCACAGAGCATAATACATAACCTAAAACACTGCCTCAGTCCACCGTTTCACTCTCTGAAATTCCCTCCATCATGATAAGCAAGAATAATATTTAAAACATTCAACAAATCGGAGTCAATAACCACTAACAATGGGTGGTAGAGAATGAGTTAGAGGTCCACTATCCACTGGTCAATCCCAATGAAGTTCCCAAATGGGAGGAGTAGCCGGGTAGATGACAAAGAGGAAATTCAGGGGGCTTGCACCAATGTATATTTTAAGATTTTTTAATAAATCAGTATGACAGTACCAGAACCAGGATATATAATGAGTCATACTTTTTAAATTAGAGCATAAATATTTTATTTTCCTTAATTTTGATACCAATTCAAGGAAACTCTACATTCTTCGTGATTTTTCACATTACAGATATAGAATGATTTTATGGCATATAAGAGGCTTTTTTGATCCTTCTAAGATGGAGATAAAGTCTCCTAAAGAAAAAGATTTATTTTGCCATATTAGAATGCCAGCTGTACAAATGATGAGTTAAAATTTTTCTTTAAACTGCCTCACATTTTATAAAATTTTAAATATATAATTAATAATAAACTTAACACACCAAAATGGAAAATTACCATGGCTTGCCAGACATGGAGAGACCTAGAGAATAATAAAAATCACAAGATCAAATTCTAAACTACTCTATTAGCTGAAGTCTCTGGGCAAGACCTGTCTCTGTTAAAAAGAGATATTTGCAAGTGACTAAAAAAAGTGTTATAGACCTATTAACACAAAATTGTGCGCTTCTCCTTCATAAAGAACTCAATAAGAAATGACTTTATTATGTTAAAGTCAAGTCCTTAAATTCGTCATTTTCATGACATAAAATGACATTTGATATTACACTCAGAGAAAACATTATTATACACTATAGTATTATTAATGAAAAGTTACTAGAAAGCATCTAGTAAAGTTTCTAAAGTTAATAGAAAGCATCTCTAAAGATGGCAAGATTCTACACTATATATATATATATATATATATATATATATATATATGTATGTATATATATATATATATACACACACACACATATATAGATACATATATAACATTACATATTATATATTACATATACACCATTGATTTTTTTTTATCTTAACAAGGTCTTGATATATGATAAAAAAAAAAATGGGGTTTAATGGGGCTTAATATAAATGAATCAGAGGACAGGTTTAATAGCAATAGAGACAACCAAGAAGGTACACTACCCTTAATGCTACTGATCTCAAATAGCGTCATAGAGATGGAGGTGAGGTTAATTTCGGGATCACTTAAGAAACCACTGAAGAAGAACATCACCACTTCACATTATCATCAGACTGGAATAAAACTTCAGGTGAACTGACCACAAGAAGACTGTATAAGACAGAAGACTTTTGCTCAGGTACAAGATTATACTTAACTGAGTTCCTGTCTGCATTTAAACAAAAAGAGAGAAAATACAATCCTTAAACACACATTAGACACTTATTCACCTATGTATTAGCAATAGTAAGAGTTCACGATCCAGTGAAATAGTTCTCCTTTTCCTTTATAATGCTACCGGCCCCACCCATTAAAAGAAGAGACAAGGCAAGGAGTAAGAGCGTAGTTCAACTTAATAATTTCAACAAGGAGAAGGCCAATAAAGTGTTACTCAACATGATATATATTAATGATATTTTACTTGCCAAAAAAAAATCCACATAACACAGCTTAACAATATCCAGAGGGAAAAGATAGAATGTTTCCCTGTTTTATATAGTCAGAGAGTGGGTTTTATGAACCAAATCAGATATAATAAATGAGTACATTTTGTTAAGTTAGAAAGGAAGATGAATAGCCTTTAAGTAAATCACACAGCACATGCAAATCACTGCTCTCCAATTATTAGGCAATGTATGAGCCTAGGTACATTTTTCCTTCGAATCTTTAAATTAATTATGTCGCTCCACTAACCCACACTCCCCCAACCCCTGCCCCCAAGAAGACAGTTTCAAAGGAGGTAGCATCACCCTTTCAAATTTATGACCAGAAAAAAAGATGTTTGACTTAGATCTCTCACAGATATGAAAAATACACACTTATAGATAACTCTATATGCCTTCTATAGACCTACAAAATTTATAGATTACTGAATATTGCGATTTATGTTATATCAAAGCAAATATTGACTTTATCTCTGCCTAGGTCAATATTTACTGCTTTCTTCAATAAATCTTGAAGTTCATTTTCAAACTGAGTCAATATTAGTTCATTAATTTTTGCATGGCTCATATCAGCATTTTACAAAATTTGAAGTGCTAGTGAGAATGTATTACCTAAAAATTTTAGATACAGCCAATTAAAGAGCTTTTGCTTCCCCTCCCCTCAAAATTATTACAAAGAAAGCTGCCTTAATTCCATACAATCCATACATCTATTCTAAAATAAAATGATTATTTTACAAAATGTTATGAATGTACTGATATAAGAAATAAAAATATTCTAGATCTAATTCTACATATTAAAAAAGTACAGAAATATTAATGTAAAAAGGCACTATCCTTCATTTCTCAATAACAACAATTAACTTGTGTATAGCTGCAGACTTTTTAGCTCTATTCATTAATGGGACCTGCTTGCCCCTATTATTTTAATATATATTATAGGTCAAACTATTTCATTTTGGTAGCTGTTTAGTAAGCATTCCATCATAAGGATGTATTATAATTACTTGAGTCCCTACTGATGGTTACTTAGGCTGTTAAACACAATGCCACTCTGGGGATATCCACAAGTGCACCTGAAAGACAAATTACTAAAAGTGGAAGTACTGGATCAAAGACTTTTGATATTTAACATTTGCACAGATATTGCAAAGGGTTCCTCCAGAAAGGCTCCATCAATATGGAAGATGTGGTATATACATACAATGAAATATTATTCAGCCATAAAAAAGAATGGAATCTTGTCATCTGAGGCATGGATGGACCTTGAAGGTATTATACTTAAGTAAAATAAATCAGAAAAAGATAAATATCACATAATTTCACTAACATATGTAATCTACAAAAGATAACAAAGAAAACAAAACAGAAATAAACTCATAGATTAAAAAAACTGATAGTTGCCAGATGGGGGTAGAAAAGTAGAAAAGGTGAAGGGGACTAAGTACAGATTGTCACTTATAAAATTAGTCATGGAGATGTAATGCATGGTATAGGGAATATAGTCGATTATGTCATAATTACTATATATGCTGCCAGATAGGTACTAGACTTATTGTGGGGATCACTTCATAAAGTATAGAAAAATAGCGATGTTGTACAGTTGAAACTAATAAAACATTGTATGTCAACTGTAACTTTAAAATGTTCAAGGTATCCTAAGTATATGGCAACACATTTTTCTCTTTTATACATAAAGTCCTGATTATTGTGTGGCCGTATATGTTTTTTCTCACCCTATCTATCCTTGTGATTTAAAAGAGTACCTATAAGAAAAAAGTTGTTCCACAATGTGTTCCCCACCTTGAGGTCCACCGATTCCAAAACATTTAAGTAGAACAGGGAAATATAAAGACTAATTACAGAAAAAGATTCCCCCAAAACAATGTATAAAGTTTAAAGGGCATAAGAAATGAATAAAACACCACATCTAAAGATTCAAGTTTTTTTTTATCTTTATAACCAACCCACCATTCCTCATTTATTCGTTTTAAACTAAATGCAAAGTCACCTTCAATCATCCTTGACAATTCATTTTTCTTTCTCTTCCATACACTAATGGCAATGATTTCCCAAGGGATCTTTCCTTTTATCTCTCAACCCCTTGATGATACAACCCCATCATTTTTCATCCTGCCCTCTTTCTCACTGACGAATCCTTAACCCTATAACTAGTAGCTTTACTCAAACGTAAAACGAACTTAGCCCATTTCCATCATGACGTCCTTAGCAACTCTCCATCATCCTCAAAAAGATGTTTTAGGTCACAAGTAGAATACTGTTAGAACTCTTCGTGGTACAACTTCAATACTCTGTATTATTCCCTTAACTCTCTCCACCCTACCATATGCTCTAGACCTGCTGAGCTGCTTCCAGTTCCCCAGTCACTGCCAGATCATTTCACGCCTCAAGGCCTCTGCATGTCCTGGCAAACGAACAGCTGCCCATCTGTAATGCAGCAACTCTGAGAAGCTTCGCTGGCCCCTCCCATGATAGCACAACACCGGGCATACAGTAAGCAATCAATAAGTTGTTGAATGAATAACTTCTGTTTACAAACAGCAAATAGTTTACTAGGGAACTGTGGAGAAGATAAACTTCAATTATAAAATGTAAAGGAGAGACTGAAGAGTTAGGGAGAGAGGGATCAAACTAAGCATCAAGATAGAGGTACCTTTGAGCTGGGGCTTGAGAAGATAGATCTTAAGGCCGACTCCTCCCCAACAGGGTGATTCTATCAGATCAGAAAGTCTCTATTGCAAAGGAAATGTCTCTGGGAAAATGATTCCCTTAAGAGACTCTGTCCGAGGCTTAGGAGAGTGACAAAAAATGCAACAGTATTAACATTAAACTTTGAGGTTCTGCTGTGCTTTCCATTCTTCTAATGACAAAGGCAAATTTATGCAGGCATGTATATTTTGTTTCACCTTGTATAAACATTATTTTAAAAAGGCATGGAAATGTTATTTTAGGAATTTAATTATAATTTAAGTTCACCAGGAGAGCTCGTTACTTAAAGGGATCCAACGGTGAGACCTTTTGTAAATCCCCCACTAATTTATCTGAATTTCATGGCGGGATGCCGTGAGTGGGTTCCTAAGCACAGTCTATGGCATGAGTTCATTTATTCATCTATCCATTCATCCACTTGAAAAATATGCACCAAATATGCATAAAATGAAATGCTCTGGAACATACCAGGAAAAACAAGAAGTTATAAGCAATATTAATCCTTGTCCTCAGGAATTTCTACATTTACCTAGGGAAATAAGACACACACCTACACACAAAGACACACACACACCTGTGTGTGTTATAAAACAAGATGCTTATATGAATAGTATAGTGGGATGGCATATAATTAAGAGCTAAATGGGTAATACCTATTCCATTCCAGGGTAGAGGCCAAGAATTATACCAGGCTATTACATATATTACCCCTAATCCTCAAAGCCATCCTGCAAGGTAAGTCCTTTTATCTCCATGTTACAGCTGAAAAAGTCATCAAACCCAAAGACAATTAGAAAGAACCTTGCATATGTTCTCCCACAATTTCCTGGCCAAGGCACAAATACTTCTTAGAATAGTCCTGTTTTACCTTCACCTAGCACAACACCAGACACTTCTTGCAAGAAATTTTGGTCATTGCCATGTCTTACTTTTGGATTCCTCTAACAATGAGAAATATTCCCCTTGATTCTTCTACACAGAAGGAGCATGAGCTACAGATGGTTAAAAAATGCAGAAAAATAAAAGAATAAGTAAAAACGGGGTAGGAGGAGAAACCACAGCCCATTTTTCTCCAGTCTTTGAGAGAGAGAAGACAAAACAGATAGATTTATAAAAAATGTCTCAAATTTTCACTTGAACTTACTCTAGATTTACTTATTTCCCTTTCTGGCGATGATGACCTACCTAGCACGTGTTACTTTTTGTGTAATAATTACAGAAGTTCTGGGCAAATGCCCAAATTCATGAGCTGTCATCACTGCGAGTAACACAGAAAAATAGCTGTGTCTTAGTCAAGGAAAATTAACAGAAAAGAAATTAGTTTAATATTTTCAATGAGATGCTCTTATTTGAACTATTGCCTTTTTTCCCTCAGTGTAAATCAACGTGAAATACATAAGAAGGTCTGTCCCCCTTCTTCTCCATCTTGGTATAAGGAAAATAAATCCAAAGACATAAAGCAATCTTGAAATTGCATTGCAGTTGTTAACAATAATATATTTATGTTCTGCTTCACATATCTTAACCATTATATTTTCACATTGAATTCAGATCTATTACAACTCACCTATTTACGGCAGACAAAATTAAAAACCAGAGAGATAAACAATCTTCAGATGATCACAGTGGGATTAGAACACATATCTCCAGGCTCCTCCAGTCCTCTATTCTAAAGCTGTAGGTGTCACAATGGCATTGTTTGAGAAGCCTACGGAAGTTTGCTGGCATTTCAAATATAAATAGGATGTATGAATTATTCAAGGTGATGCAACTTGGCTAGTACTAAAATGAAAAGTTACACTACTATTAATGAATTACTCTTGTGATGATTTCCTAAAAATAAGCTATCCACAGCACAAATACTTGATGCAACTCTCAAGTGACTGTGGTGAAATGCCACTGTAACAACCACATCAGCATCATTCACCAAACCCCACCCGCATGAAGGCAACCTAGTGAGCCTAGTAACCCAGCCACTCATCTCTCTGATCCACCTCCTGCAGCACATCCCACTCCATCTCTGTTCCTCCCAAGTCCTCTCCATAACCAGAGCCACCAGAATCACTATGAATGCAAACTAGAAACTTGCTGAGGATATTCTAGCTCAAGGGAAATGAAAGGCCAGGGTGAAAATCTCTAAACGCTTCTGGTTTGAGTCAGGTTAACATCTGCTCAAAAAACCAGGTTGTATCAATGTAAGCAGAAATTGGCAAATCTTTTCTGTAAAGGACAGGTTATAATATTCTAGACTTTCTGATCAAAGGTCTATGTGGCAACCACTCAACTCTTCAATTATAGTATGAAACCAGCCAAAAACAATACCCAAAGGAAGACATGGATGGGTGCGTTCCCATAAAACTTTACTCACGAAAACAGGGAATGGTTTGTAGTTTGCCAACCAACCCCTGAACTTGAGGATAGTTTGCTTAATCCTCATTCCCAAATCCTAAATGGGTGATCCTTGTAAATTACAAATGATAGAATTTAGCTTGCTTAGTTCTCTGTATCACCTAGTGACCACCCACTGTCAAACACAGCTACCCAATAAGAATTCCAATAACAATATCAATAGCAGCGAAAGTATAATAGTGTCAAAAAGTTCAAGAAGTGATATTAGGTACTTCATGTCTCATTTTATCCCTCTAACAACTCTATGAGGGAAGTGGTATTCCTACTTTAAAGATGGGGAAACTGAGGTTCCAAGCAATTAAATGCCCTCTCAATTTCATAAAGATATTAAGAGATAAAACTTAAATTTAAACTATAGTCTTTATAGTCACACACCAGGCTTCGAAGCACCAATGGCAGTATCTTAGAAGGAGCAAAGACAAATCTGTGAATTAGAGGCATGAAATTAAAACCTGGAACATTAAACCAGTCTTTCAGAAGTGGTCAGATTTGCTTTTGCTAAATTTAAAAAATATTTCCCTCTGCCTTTGTGGCAGCCCCACTTTTCAAACAATATTTATACCTAGAGGTATATACCTGCAGCTAATAGATCAACAACATCTGATTTACTGTGGTTTAAATGTCCTGGTCTAAATTGCCGAAAGCAACAGGCAACAATTCTTATTCCTTCCTGACCTTTCTTTGTCTATTTGTCAAATGCTAAGGAATATCTCTGATGAAACCCAAATCTTCTTGACATGAGAACTGATATTCCACTACTTCAGTGTCAGGGGAAACATAGTTTGCCACCCAAAAATATGCCTTTTGGGATATAGGTTATTTTAAGCTTGTCATTTTTAAGAAACAAAAGGCTCAGGAAAAACCTTTGACTTTCCCCCCAACTGCCTAAAAGAACTCAGAGAGGACCTGCTCCAAGAAGGGAGATAGCATCCATCATGGCTAACTATATATAGTTTAATAAGAACTAGCCTGTGATAGACAAGGAGGAATCTAGCAAAGCTCATTTGCTCAAAGTCCTCCTGTGTTCCATTGTTTCACGATGGCCCAATAAACACTTGTTTACGAAACATTAACTCTTCTCATCTCCTTATAAATTGCCTTACTTCCCTCTTAAGTCCTAGATCCCTACTTCCGTCCCCTTCTGTACTCCAGAATGACATATATATCTCATTTTACCTTACTGTCTTTGGAATTTTTATACTTATGTGAATTCCCCATGCACACATATTAAAACTTAATTTTCTCCTGTTAATCTGCCTTATGTCATTTTAATTATTAGTTCAGCCAGAAGAACTTTCTAAGGACAGGATGAAGTTTAATTTTTCCTCCCCCCACAGGTGTGAAGCAACCACTCATACAGTGGGATTTTCAGGAAGAATATGTTAAAGCATGAGGACTACATACTATCAATTAATACTCTCTCATTCTTTTCTTCTCCTTTTATTTTCTCCACTACACCTAGCAGTGACTTCACTGGTTCTTCTAAACCAGTCCATATCTTTCTAGAGGATTCCTCTTATGACAGCCTTACCCCAATTCCAGAAAAAAAAAAAGATCAGTTAGAACACAGCGGAGGGAGGAAGGGGAGGTAGATGATGTAAAAGGGATCAAATATGTGGTAACACAAAGAAATCTAACTATGGGTGGTGAATATACAATGCAATACATATATATGCTTTACTGTTGAATTGTACACCTGAAACTTACTAGATTTCGTTAACCAATGTCACCATAATAAAAATAAACTTAAAAATAAATAAACAAAATAAAACAAAAACAAACTCATAGATACAGAGAACAAACTGGTGGTCACCAGATGTAAGGGGGGTTTGAGGGAATAGGAGAAAAAAGGTAAAGAAGATTAAAAAGTACAAATTGCCAGTTATTAAAATAGTCAAGGGGATGTTAAGTACAGCTTAGAGAATAGAGTCAATAACATTGTAATAACTGTGTGTGGTGTCAGATGGTACTAGACTTACCGAGGTGATCATTTCATAAGGTATATATAAATGTATAATCACTATGTTGTACATCAGAAACTAATACAGTATCATATGTCAACTGTAATGAAAAAATAAATTAAAATAAGCCCCACCCCAAAAATTTCAGTGTTCATAAATAAAATTTTATTAGAACACAGCCAGTTTTTCCAGTATTTCCTATGGCTGCTTTTGCATTAAGATGGCAGCTGTGTAGTTGCAACAGAAACTATAGGCCCTAAAAGGACTAAGATAATTTACTATCTGCATCTATACAGAGAAGCATACCAAACCCCTCAAGTTCAAACCTCAGCCCCTCCACAGAGAGAGGTTCCCAAATCTAGACACAATGCCTTCCAAAAATACAAAATGGAACTCATTAAGTCCACCAGAGTTAATGGTATCAACAATGCTTCACCCCAAAGATAGCACCACTTATGTCCATTCTTAAGTATAAGTAATGGGAAAAGTTTAAGCCTTTCATTCCTTCACTGCCATTTTCAATTGGAGATGCTGATAGGATGTAACTTCCAATTTCCTGACTAACAGCATTATTATTCTAAATTGATGAACTGTAAATAGCAGGCCACTTTATGCCTCTTCCTAATTGATATTGGAGCCACAGAGTACAAAAAGATAAATTTACTTTGGGTTTCTTAGCAAGAAGCTATATATATGTAATTTTGGCTTCCATCTCCGAATTTCCTTCATTTCCTTCATTTATCAAAAATGTTGACAAAACGGCTCTAATTAGATCATTCTAATCACAAGAAACTGGATGTGATGGAAGACTTCAGAATCACTATCTGTTCTTTGCAAAACAAAACAGATAGGCTATTCTCCCTGTAGGGGCAGGAGATTTATCAATAGACAAAAGGATGCAAAAAGCCAATAGATAAGGTGTAATTAAAGATCAGGCCTATAAATTTTACACTGACATAAATTTAAGAGGATTTGCAGGTGGGAATTCAGGATTTAGAACCTGGGTATCATTATGAAAATAATACCTTTCAGTTTTGTATGCAATAACATTGCATAATACATAGATTTATTATTAAGACTAATACTCTGTGCCTCCAAGCTCTTCCATACAAAGAATTTGAATTATTCAGTGCCAAAGTAATTTCCAGAGTGGTCTATCTTCTTCAAGCATTCCTTAATTAGCTACAATACATTTTATACATATATTTTTAGCATCAAAATCTTTTAGAAATAGCAATCCACCTAGCATATTTTTGCCAGTTGGTAGAGGCATAATTTAGAAAGGTGTGTGTAGTCTTGTAGGTCTTCATTTTTTCCCCTTAAAATATAAGAAAATTATGTCCAATGTAATATTCAATATGGTTATAATAGTGCTCTCTTTCTTCACTGACTCAAAGACTAAAACTAAAAATAAAAATGAAAAGAATTGCAAAATATCATAGATTAGAAGGCTGAGGTATATTCAACTAAGATCTGACTTAAAAATAAAGTTGCATTTCTTAGATTAAAGCATAATGGATCATTTAATATGTGATGCTTTATAATATTTAGCAGATATTTATGAGCTCAAGACTAGCCTTATATTTTCTGCCCTCTGAAATCACAGCGACTGAAAAGACAGAAAAGGCGACGTCTTTTGGAAAATTACAAGTTTGGTACAATAACCCATTAACAAGTAAAGTTCAGAAAATTAATTGAGGGGAAAAAGCAGGCTGAGAAAACAGGTGGGAAAGATAAGGTATTTATAACCTTGCAGCAAAACAGGCTAGAATATTTCAACTTTTAGAGAACTACAAAAGGTTTGAACAAACAGAAGTCAGGCATGAAAGTGATTCAAAGTGTGCTTTCGATTGAATTTAATAGGACTTTACCTGGCCTGTGTGATCCTGGTCAAAACAAGTCACTTACCAGAGTAGGCCCAGTAAGAGTCCCCGGAAGCCTTGCGCCTACGGGTCTGCGCTGAGCTGCCGTGTCTGTTCTCCTGCAGGGCTCCAGCGTAGCCCTCTGTCAATGCTGGAAGACAGGGAGAACCACAATTAGACAAAGTTATCACCCTGCTAGACAAAGGAAGACATCAAATGCACACAGCTGGGTAACTTCCGAGAAGCACAGACCTTGGAATAACTGAACAGAACCTCCTGTTTTTACAGAAAAACAACTACAGGAGACCAATATTACCATGGTTACTATTAATGTTAATCACAGCCTACAATAAGCCAGCCTTTGTGTCAAGAAGCGCCGATGCACTAAGCACTTTATATACAGTATCTTATTTAATCTGCAAAAGATCATCCAGTAATAGATACAACAGTCCCAATAATGGGACCATTCCAAAGATATGCAAACTGAAGCTTAGAGAAGTTAATAATTTGCCCAAGGTCATACAATAGTAGACCAGGAGTCTGCGGTTTTGGTTCCGACTACATGTATTAGCCCATATTCTAGGTGCAACAGCCTCCAGCCTTATTTGATCTTCAGAAAGCAAGGGTCATTCCATCTCTTATAGATGGAGGAATTAGGCTCAGAGACACTAAGAAACTGTTCCCCGGGCACATAGGTAAGTATGCAGCAGGTCAGAAACCCAAACATAAGCATGCCTGGGCTTCTGCATCCACACAAAGCACAGTCAGAGCCCTAGGAGACTCCCCATGGTGAGTATCCAATCTCGAGATCCTGTGGACTCCAAATAGTCACCTGTTGTACCCAAGAATACGAAATCTGAAACCCTCCAAGTCCAACATGCTCAGAAAAGAAACACTGCTTAATGATGTATTTTCTAAAAACTCAAAATGAATCCAATCTTCCTACCCCATTATAGAGAGCTTCCATCTGCCAGCTAGTGTTCAAAGCCCTCCCATCCCATTCCATCATGGATGCAAATTTCTTTTGTTGTGAGCCCACACCTGAATGCACTGATGTGTAAGAAGACAAATATCACAGGTGCCCAGAATCCAAAATGAAATGGAATTACACTTCAAACAATGCATCTCAGGTGTCTATGTTAACATTTAAATGCACCCAAACAAAATCAAATGTGCTTTTAAAAAGCAAAGAAAATGGTTAGGGGAACTGTATACTTAATTAAAGATTAAGATAGCACCAGAAAAACACAATACATCGTCTATGCCAAATTAGTCAAAATAATAATAATAATAATCTCACCATGATGGCAGTAGCTTTGTTGCAATGTGACAGTCATGAAGAAAATGAGGAAATGTATACTTTATGCTTATATATCAACGCAAAGACTGATTTTAAGAGAAGTAATGGTTGAACAAAGAACAAAGATATTCCACACAGACGAACCCTTCAGAGGGAAATGCTACCCATTTTTAAAATATGATGGAGGTTTAGGTTCCCAGCATCCAATCCATTCTACACTTTTGCAGATGAGTTATTCAGTGCCCCAGGAAGTTGACCATTCTAAGCTTCTAGCGCTCAAAAATAAAACTTCTCATCTGCTAGGCTCCCAATCTATTTTTTTATACACTAAAGCATACCAAATAAATAACTGGGAAACTTTCATATGGGAAACTTTTTTTATGTATGCATCATAGAGCTAGTTCACTCTGAATAATTATTCCCAAATAAATCTTCCTCTTTGTATAAGGACAATGAGTAAAAGAGTGTCTTGACCTTGAGAGTAATCTATAAGGCTTCATTAAGGTTATGTGGTTGAGCCTAAATTTCCATGTCTGTAAAGTGGAAATAAAAACACCAAAACCCATAGGATAGTTATGAAGATAACACAAGCTGCTGTGAGCAGAGTACCTAACTCAGCACAGGGCATATAGTTGCTTTTAAATTCCTGCTAATATAGAGGAAATTTGTTTCAGTCAGTGTTTTTGTAATCATCATACCCTACCTCTTAAGCCAAGAGTCATAGACTGAAGAGCCATGTTCTCTTGCCTGCATCCAGGCTCCAGGGGTGGGCCTGGTTTGGCTTAAGCAAGTCAATTATTGTAAACTATGCCCCTGAGTCCAGTGATAGGTTTGAGAATGAGGACATCAGCCAATCAGAGAGATTCTTCTCTCTTCCTGAAGGTATAATGACATGAGCCTGAAGCCTCAAGTGGGTAATTGAGGGTCAAGTAGGAGATCAGCAGAGGAGCTCAAAAATGGGACTAAGACAGAGGAAGCAAAATATATAGAAGATTGCTGCTGACAAAATTTAAGACAAAGACAAAGCCAATGTAAAACCAACACTATGAGAGCTTTATAGTTACATGAACCAATTACCTTCCAAGGCATACGTTTCTGTCTCTTGTATATAAGATTCCCAAATAACACTAACTGTGACCTTGGTGACCTTCAAACAAGTCTCTTCAACTCCTGATCATCAAGTTCTTCATCCATAAAAGGCCACTGTCGGGCTACAACTCTGATTCTCAACCCTGGTTACTTCAAGGAAAAGAAAAATTAAGAAAACTCTATACCCTGGACCACCAGATTCCAGGGATTTAGATTAAAATGGTCCAAGGTGGAATCTAGATATCAGTACTTACAAAAAAAATTTTTTTTCCAGGTGATTGTCTTTTGAAGCCAAAGGCAAGAAGCACAAAACTTTCTGATGAGCTAGACCTAGATTCTCATTCAGCTCTGACATTCTGAATTCCTACCCTCCTGCCTATAACTTGATGAGCTAAGTCTTAACACTAGTGAAGAGCCGGCTGGGCAGAAATGAACAGGCTGCTACAGAAATCACCTCAGTGTGGTGTCAACCTCAGAATTTAGACACACAAATCTAAATTGAGGCAGAATTCTAGCCAGAAAACTGAGAAACAAATAGACCAGGTAACAAAGTAAAAAATAAATGAGGTTATCCTCAAGGATATAAATTCCTATAACCTTTTACAAAAGATGTTATCTAGTATCAAAATCTCCACTACCAGTCCCCAATCTTTTTTTCCTGAAAAGAAGGTACTTTCCATTTTCCAAAACTTGAGTATGTCAGGGTGAGGCAAAGGGGGACAAAGGCTCCCAGCAGTGTCTGTCACTGGAGCAGCTTCCATGCCGGCAGCTTCATTACCCATCCTACTGGAAAAGTAAAGCAACAGAGCTTCATCAAGTAACCATGAAAACGTCCAAGTACTTAGAAGTAGACCATAATGCCAAGTCTTTAACTAGACTGGATATAGGCCATAGATTTTGAGGTCTTACATCTGCCAGCTCACCAAGGCTGCTGAACTGTTAGAGAAAAAGCAAATCCACAGAGATATATTAAATTCAAGACACAAGGGAGATGCTTATCAGGAAGTCTTCCCCTGACACTGCAAAGCAATGAAATCCATACCCCAGAAAGCAGATACCTTCCCAGCTATCCATACTGTGGGGTAAGGGGTCTGAGCTGAGCAGCAGAGCTGCCTGTCTAAAGGCGGCTCAACTTGGGACAAAGATAAGCGATGTGCTTTTGCTGTATACAGACTAACTGACGAGATGTAACATAGGGGACAGGGCCATCCCAAGGAAAGTGGGTTAACCCTGTCTTCATTTTACTCCCAAGAGTATTGAAGTACAGTGTAGGTTGTACACAGCAAGGTAAGAATGGGCAGGAAAATCTGCTTCCGAAGGGCATGCTGCATGGCCTAGAAAGAGTTCTAAGCTCCCTGGAGATGAGGAACTCTCAACCTATCACCCACGATGGAGCCTTGTATACAGTATGTGTTCAATAATTAGTGAATGATTGAATGAATGAATAAATACATAAACAATAGAAAGGCATTAATAATGTCTGTGTTGGGGGTTAAGAGTATGTATATCTACGTGTGTGCCTATGTCTGTGTTTACGTAAGTTGCAAACAAAAACACGACCTTCTCCTCTACTGTCTCACTTTCTAGGCACTGCCCACCTATCAGAAACAACAAATATCTACAGCATGAAGCAGGAAGAAATGACCCCAAGTACATGATAAGCAATTCTTTAAGAGAAACAACTCAGAAATGAACAAGTTAGCAAAGGACTTTATCATTCTGGAACCAGATTTCTTTTTAACATATAAACTATTCATTAAAGAAGACTAGATTTAGTTTTCCATTTTATTCCACATCATCTATGTCAGTAATGTGTGATTTATTTTTCCCTGAATAAGAACATAATCACGTACTACCAGCACTTGCATATTTGAAACAAAACAAAATCATAAGTCCCCAAGATATTTTAATCATATGACAAGGTTTTTTTAAAAAATAATTTTTAAAAATTATTACTGCAACAGCAGTCAAAAAAGTATACCCAGTATATTAAGCAACTTCATATTTTATTGGTGAGATGAGATTTGCAAAAAAGAAGCAATCTGTGGTTCCCAAGGAAAGATGCAGACTCAGCACACCAAATTCAATCAATTCAAATATTCTATGTACTCTTCTAAACTCAAACAGCCAACCAACAGCGGCATGGCAATGATATGGTAAGGCTATGAATCATGCTATTGATTTTCAATATCTTCTGTGCAGAAAATTAAATTATGCAAATGCATGCCTTACGGATCCTTACCTTAATGTGAAATTGTATACTTGCTTATGTCAGCAACTTAATTACACAATTAAAAATGGAGCATGCTTATGAAAAATATGTAGTTTCACTGTTCAGAATAGACAATAACTGCAAATCTGCCCATAATTATCACGTGACTACTAAGAGTGAGGAGTTGGTGTTATGTAAACATACATTCTACCAATTTCTACAGCACCAAGCCCATTAAGGTTTATGGAGCTGAAGTTATATGTCAGCAGAAAGTTCAGAACGGTTTTTAGTGGTGTTACAATGCTTCAAAGCACTGGGACCACAGTGATGTAACCAGTATAGAAGATACAAAAGATGCCCAGTAGTGTACACTGATGCAGATTCCTCCTCAAAGGGGTCATCTCTACTGCAAGTTTAACCAACACACATACACACACACACACACACACACACACACACACACACACACACTAACAAACCGGGGCATGAGGAATATCAAACCTAGCCAGCCTTCAACGGACTGGATACTGTAATAATGAAATGAGTTTAGAAAGGAAAACTCCAGCTATTCTCATCATCCACTACAATTTGAGTGGAGATTTCAAAACCAATAGCATTAACTAGCCAACGATGCTTGTGTCTCAGCAAGAAGAATCTAGTTGTTAACATAGAGAGTTAAATGAGTGACAGGTATTTTCATCTGAGGGTTTTCATAAACTCTATCAACTCTCAGAACTTCCACAGACACACCTCATTTCTAGCCTGAAGTGAAAAAGATAAAAATGTTTCCAAACCAAAAGGCCCAATCCTTTCCTATAAAAATACCCTGAGAGTTACCTACCACTGAAGATATCAACAAAACTGTTTTCTAGGTGCATGATTTAATTTCCCAGAGCCACTGGACATAGTTTATAACAAGAAATGCTTTTATTCTGGGAACATAAAAGCAGATGTGTGTCCCAGCTACCCTAACTGTAATCTTCAGGAGGATTCTGTATAACCCTTCCTCTTGGTTTCACAGAAATTTTGACTTTGTGGGGCAAAAAGTATCAAGCTATGTTAACTCTTCTGTGTTAATCTGCAGGCTAAACATTTTTCATACAATGAGACTAACTCCTCTAAACATGACATCAAATAATGTTCTTGACATAAATGTCTTCTCAGGTTTTACTGTCAGAGAGAAGGGTCACTGAATCTACATGGGATAAATATAAAAACAGTTATATATTGACAGCAAACATTTTTCTTCCAAAATCACAAACACATGAACTGAAATTACAGAGTGCAACTAATGTCTTACTGTTTTCAACAAAAGTGTTACATTTACATAGGCATTTGGATATCTAATGGACATCGGAGGCCCCCACCAAGAAACAAAGACACGTGGTCCCTAAAAGCATTTCCAAATAACCACAATCCCCCACACTACGGTTCACCTTACCATATTAAACCAACAATGTCTACTGATCCAGCTATGTCATGATTTCTTAGAAGACAAAGTGGTCAGATGGCAGAAGTTATGTTGAGGCAAAACCAGTAAGTCTATGGTGAGAATAGCCCAAAGTTCCATCTACGACATAGTCACACATTTTGTACTCAAAGCAAAATAGTATAGTGACACTGAGGGTATGTATTTTCATTTCCAACTGTATGTCCAATTCCAGGTCATTCCGAAGGACTTAGAAGCCTGCGAGAATTGTTCAGCTTCCATCCACAATTAAAAACATCAGAACAAAAAATTCTGGTTTCCTAGTGCCAAAATAAACATTACTTGGGATGATGGATGGATAGCTCCCTTATAGAGAGTACTAGTGCTCTGCCAGAGTTACTGCCAAAAATAAGCCCACTAAAAATAATAGGCACCCAAGTTTTCAAATCCAGAATGCATATTTCCAGAATGAGGAGCAGTTAAGCATGTTGTTTATAACTATTATACCTGCTCATACAACAAACTAATTAAAGATCCCTCAAGGATGGCGAAATTGCTATCAAGCATAATTTTCTCTAAATTTTAAAAAGCATTTAAGAACAATTAAAATCCACACAATAGTCTAAATTGAATAAATCTTTATCTTTTTTGTGCCTACGATGGGTAAAAGTATCAAATTTAGTTAACATAATTAAATATTCCAATCAGCCTCATCTCCTTTGTGCTTGTATTTTCAATTAATTGTAGTAAAATGTACTTAGTGAGTGTCCCAAAAAGTAGAATCAAGAAGTGCATTCCTCTGTAACTGCTTCATTACAAAATGGTCCCTCTAGTTGTTTGTGATCCTGAGGTAACCTCAAATACAAGATATTATTACAAAAAATTACCTATTTTATCATATTCAAATGCACGTATTGTCTCAACTAAAAAAAAAATTTTTTTTTCATCATCTGAAGTGATAAAGAGACCTAGTATAGAGCCATGACTTTAAGTAAAATAGATTGCTTCAACTTATGGGCAATTCAAGGGAAAAAGGAATCACACAGCAATGTAGTATTCCTGGATGTGAAAAAGTACACAAAACAGGCTTGTAAAAATGACTTAAGTTAGGGAAAGAAGCAAAATACTGAACTTCTCTTTGTTATTTTACTATAAGATAACACTGATTCCAAAAAGAAGAATCTATTTTTTTTTAAAACAGACAGGACTAAAAGGTACAAAAAAATTAGAGACAAGCCTCTGCAACAAACTACATCATAGCTTTAAAACTTCAGAAATAAAAATACATATTTCCCAACAGGTCCAAGAAAAGGTACCCTGAGTAAACAGATTTATACAGGGATCCCTTATAAATTTGTAACGAAGATCTAAAAAAATACAACAGTTTACTCACTTTTCCTCAGAGGTACCCTCCTAAAAAAGAATTAGATTCTTGGTTTCAAATATTTCATAACATCAGGTAGAAATTAATCAACCAACCCTTCCAATCCATTTTAATACTGTTTGGTTCTCAAAAAATCATGTTTCTAGATTTTATAATATTGCTGGGAAAACGAGCATTAGACACAATGTTATGGTAATGCCACTTGGTACAAATCTGTACTTCCAATTTTACAAACTGCCATCTCTTTGAATCCTTAATGATCAACAGAACTGGCAAATACAGATTAGGGATTGCATACTGATTGATGGCCACCAAGCTAAAAACAACCATCAATCCAGATGTTTTGTTTCATCTAATGTATCTGTATGCATATGTGTGTATGTGTGTTTAACTTATTACCAACATGGGAAAATCCAGGAGAGAGCCCTCAAATTTGTATTTTTTTTAATGAGACAACTGCACTTTGTTCCCAAATAGCAACAATATGCCATGTGAATAGTGACTAGCTTTTTAGAGGAGAATCATGACCCCACCCAGTCCCATTTGATCCTTGATATTTTCTGTCTAGTCCTGCTGGCCATCTGAGTATGCCATCCATGTCCTGGCCCAATAGAAGTTATTTACTAACTCAATTATTGCCTAGGAGGCACTATTAAAAGTACCATCAGTACAATGGCTCATGTAGTTCTTCCAATAATTTTGCAACTTAGGTATAATTATTCAAAAATGGTATGTAACCTGTCTAAGAACACATAGCCCTGAACCAGATATTACTCTCAAACTTATATGATTGACACTGTATTACAGCCACTCTTCATAAAACTGAATTTTAGGAATTAGAAAAATACCTGCTCAAAAGTAAATAAACATTACACGTGAAAACGTTTCTACATGGGTCTCAGCAAACTAAAAACCTAACAGTTTCAAAAGAAAGTAATTGTCTAGTCTACTCTTACCACAACTACTGGTAAGTGTCTAAAATAAAAATCATTTTCTGATAGCACTAACGGAAAAATAGAGTGATTTTTCTAACATGACATGCAGTATATCCAATTACAATTATACAAACATGGGTTGTTGTCTATAAAAAAAAAAGTCCCTTCTATTCAAGCAGAAATAAATATTAAGTTACAACTTGAGTGAGAGAAACAAATAAAGTGATATATTAATAAATTCTCTTTATTCATATTTTCTTTTGTTTAAATTTTGTGACTGCCTAATAAATTTTTATCCCTGAGAAATAAAAGATAAGCTTCATAACTTGGGCCTCTTGTACAGTTGAGTCATTTATATACACACAGTCCCCATGAAATACTGAATGAAAAATATTGAATAAAATGGCTATTTTTTAAGGAAAAAAAAAACGAAATGGAAAAAAAACCTCTACTTAAATGTTGTTGGACGCTCATTTCAAAATCACAGCGCATCTACCAACCCTAGCAAAATGTGTCAGCACTGAGCACATTAATCACATTTCCAGAACTTGGATGTAGTGAGCTATGTGGTAACAAAAATATCCACCAAGATAAACCCCAAGCCACAGGAGATGGTAGAAAACACATTGTAGGCACAAGCTCTAAGCGCTAAGTTTGGGAATCAGGTGCACAGGGCACTCCAACCATGACACACACACCTTTGCTCAAGATAACAAGCACGAGTGGCCTAGTAAACCCAGAAACCTGTGTCTTCTAGGGCCACTGTGAAAGATGACATGAGCGAAGCCATATTTAAACAGAGCCGGAGTGGCCATGTCAGAAGAACTGCTGTGCATGACTTGTTTTCTTTATCTCAACTGGACCAAACCACCAACATCCTAAGAAATCAGTAAGAACAAAAATATCCTGTATGCACTGATGAAATTAGACTTTGCTGATGACTGAATCACTAGCCAATTGACAAAGTATAAACCCAGCATTTCAAATCTCAAGCCAATCTATAAAATACAGATCTAAACTTACCTCATCTAGCACTAATGAAATCCTCTTTAATACAATTTACCTCATCTTTCTCTCCTTCTCGCATAAAAACCCAAGTCTCTCTTCTGTTGGGGGTGAGGATGGGTTATTTGGGCTTCTGCCTGATTCTGTGCTCCCTGAATTGCAAGTACCTTGATCCCAAACAGACATTTTTGTTCAATTACTGCCTCCTAGATTTTTAGGTTGACACCACTTAAATCCCAGCCAGTCAGTGGCCTATGGATGTCTATTTATTCCCCAGAGCTCTGGCCAGCAATTATCTACTTCACCTCCACATTTGCTATCTGTTTAAGTAGATCCTAACTCTTCCTGCCCCCCCCAAAATAAAAATTTCTAGGGAGTTTGGTAAGATGTAGGCAACTATTCATGGTCTCTCCAAGGTAAGTCACTTAAACACCAAGGAATTCAACAGTACATACCCCACATTGCTCGGGCTCTCTCACAGATTTAGCCCACTCTAAGGTAGAGGGGAGAGCACTCAATAAATACCTAAATTATAATTTGTATTTATGGTGAAACAAACATGAGAATTAAATAAAACAAACTTGATAGAACCATAGAAAACACAAGTAGGTTAGAAATGGAAAGAGTAGTTAGGGAAGAGTGATCATTTTATTTGATGACTTTGGGAGGAAGGGAGGACAGTTTTCAAAATTAAAGAACAGCACATATGAGGATTTCAAGGCAGGAAAGAGTGTGGCATAAGGGGGCCAACCCGGCAAAGTTTGATGAGCTGGTTGGGGGAGAAGAAGAAGGGTAAGGAGGAGTAATAGCAGGATCCTACAGGACTTTAAAGGCTCTGAAACAAGCTTGGGAAGGCAATAAAGGTCTCCAAGAGGGCAGTCAATATGTTTGATTTACGCTTTCCTTTAAAACAGCTTTATTGAGATTTAATGGTTTTCAGTATGTTTACAGAGTTGTGAAACCATTACCACGACCTAATTTTAGAACATTTTTATCAAAGTAGTCTTTGAAAAGAAGACTGTTATGTGGAGAACAAACTGGAGAGAGGTAGACAATAGCAAAAAAACAGTGGCTCATTACTTTGGCCCCCAGGATGAATCAAGATAAATTATTCATTAAATGTGTACTTGCACCTGTGTGCAGGGTGCCACTGCTCCTGGAAGCATAATTTTGGAGAGTAAACTAATAGTTTCCCAATATTTACATTCATCTGACCAAATGCCTACATTTTTAGTTTCATTTTGCTATTATTTTCCACAATTTCTCCCTTGCTTTTTCACCTGGATTAGGATTTGCACTAGTTAGATCAGGCAATTAATTGCTTATACATGTCAATAAAAAAGATAACAGTTAATTTGCAAACAAAAGGAGGAAAAGATAAAAGGCAAAAATATTTATTATCACTGTATTTTCTTTTAGAGCTATATAGAGCATAAAACTAAGACCTCAATATCATATAAGAAAAACAATTACCTGCTTGTATGATACCTGTAGAGGAACAGAGCACCTTACTATGGATGTTGGAGGAAAGTTAGGTGGGTGACCTTTTTTTTTTTTTAAGTAATAATTTTAGCATTGTTTAAACATGAACATGTGCATGGCCTTAACCCCAGTTTAGCTTCTCTCTGCCTCCCCAAAGAATTCTTCAAAAAAAAAAAAAAAAGAAAAAGAAAACCTCTCTCTTCCACAAGTAGGTATGAGCAATTGGAACAGTAAGCAGTCTAAGTAAAGAATAATTAATAAATTAAATCTATGGTAATTTATCTCTGCATGATGACAAAGATTTTTGTCTTTAGTAACTGTTCAGGACTATCTATAATCATGAAAATGTATTCCGGGACAAATATGCTTTGGGGCTGGTAGGGAGATAAATTACTAAAAACATCTCTCTCCGTATTTCAAAGTCCATAGGACCATTTCTCCCTCCAGAAACACTGAGAAACAGGCCTCCCACAGGCTTTGTTTGATTCAATCAATGTAGACCAGTTCCTGGAATTTAAAAGGAAGAAAAAAAAAACAACAACAAGGTATTGGGTAGTGTTGCCCAAGCAACCACCTTCCTGCTGCTGGTCAGAATACCCCAGGGCTACAAGTTCAAGTTCATTTTTGTTATCTCCATTTTCATTAGGCATTAGTTTCACTTCCTTTCCATAAAGAATGAGGTTTGCTTTGTTCTCTTCAATTGCAGAAAGAAATCATCAAAAGAAATATCTTGCATTCTGCTTTGCCTGAAAACGAATTATTAACTTAAAATAACTCAATGGGTGTCTCAACGAAAATAACTTAAAAGGGCTATTACAACCTTAAATGAAAAGATTTAATTAAAAATTCCAACCACATAAAAAGTTTCACCAGATCACATCAAGATGGCTAAAGCATTTATCTCTAAATCTGCTTTAACTAGCTCTAAAAGTAGTTTCCTAAACTAATGATATAGGGGGGTAAGGGGGGGGGGAATTATTTTTCCTTTTTTGGAAAAACAGCTATTTAACCAAAAGTCCTTTTCTGATGAACAAATGGCAACTATTAAATATGCAAAGTTTGCTTCTTTTTTTCTTTTTTGGTTGTGCTTTTTCTAAACCTTCTCTGACTCTGACCAATTACACCACAAAACTCATTTGAAGAATCAAATGGAAAAACAGTTTTATGACTTTAGAAAGCTCAAATCCAAAATTGAAACTTTCAGATCAATATTCTTTCCCCCCCCCTCACTATTTGTCTACAAGAAGCTGAATAAAATCAATTGCAAGGAGACCTTTCAACACTGAATTTAAATCCTTTTATAATTCTGCAATACAGTCAAACTGGGAATCGAAGGAGGAATGAAAAAAGTTTCCTTTATTTATTTTTATAAATATAATGCTGCTGAAAGGAAATTTTTTATCTTTAGAAACCTCCCTATCAGGTGAAATTGAACGAAACAAGTTGTTTCTTTGATCTTTAGACAGAAGAGAAACATATAACATATGCGTGAAATACTCTGGAACAAACTGGTACAACACATGGACCAAAACTACAGGAGAGATTACAGAAATCTTGAGTGAATTTTGAAAAATAAACACTCCTTTAAATATTACTTACAAAGATTATTAAACACATTTGCTCTTAAATATCAACTCTGCATAATCATTGAGGATTAAGTGAAAAGGTAAGAATGGATGGTATTAGAAGATGTGGAAACCTCAGGGTGTTTCTTTTGTGACAGTCTATGTTCAGGTTAATCCATTTTTGATATTTAACACAATGGAACCAAAAAGAATGCAGATTTCAGTGGTTCAGAAATCATACATGATATTTTAAGTTTATCCAGGAACCAACGTTTCAGAAAAAGAAAAAAACATTTTGTGAAATGCATTTAGAACCTTTCCTTCACTCTGCAGTGGAGCAGATACAAACAGATGCTATAACCAGAGGGTTCTTATTAAGATAATGTTACTCAAAGTGAAGACATGCTCCAACCCAGAACAAAACAGTGGATGAAATGAAGAAATAGGGCTAAAGATACTGTGGCAGAAAAAAAATTTTTTAATTTGTTTCAAGAAGAAGTAAGAATTGTTTTTAACCTCTAGCTCAATGTCAAAGAAATCAATTCATTCCTAAAATTCTTCCTACCCTGTTTTACTTTCTAAAATTAACAAAAATAATTAACAAAGATGCTGAGGATAGCTAATATTTCTTTAGCACTTACTATGTACAGTGAGACACTGCACACAGCTCTTCAACTGGTTTATCTCATTTAATCCTCACCAGAACCATAGGGGTAAGTAAATCCTCTCAGTATTCCCATTTCCCGAGCCACAGAATGGTTAATTAAGCACCTTGTCAAAGTCACATTACATTGTACAGGACAGAGAAGGGAATTCAAACTCAAACACTCTTAAAGAGATAGAGGAAAGGAAATGAAGCTCCACTGAGACTTCTCTAGAAATTCTGAGGGCCTGCAATATAGAAATGGATGATGCATATTTAGGTTCTTTTAAAAATATATATAAAGATCCAAATATAAAATGTTATGACGGAATATAATTGCACTGATCCAACGTGACCTTTGAACCAGGATGCTCCTGGACAATTCTAATTTTACATATTTTGCCTCAAGGCCCAATCCTGTGTCACAGAAGAAATATGGCATGTTTTTGATTGTCATTTTAAGAGGTTTCACAGTGAAAGGATTCCCACCGCAAAAACTCTCTAGTTATGACTAAAAATACAATAATAAACATGGTAATTCCTGAAAATTATTATAAGGCTTGCAAAGAGAATTCTAACACTATAGCCTACACAGGAAGGTATTACACTAACACCAACTAACTGCCGAGAAAACAATTTGCTGTCTCTAAAACAGAAAAAAAGACTGTTCCACACAGACATATGTTCACATTTGAGCTGAAAATTGGGGATCAGAAGAAGTCTTTGGAGCTGCACTGTCCCACACTGTCATCTCCAGCCATAGGGGGCTCCCCTGAACCGAGATGTGCTATGAGTGTAAAATACACACAGGATTTCAAATACTTAGCAAGAAAAATGACTGTAGAATAGCTCATTAACATTTTTCATTTTGGTTACATGTTAAAATATTTAGGATATGTTGGATAAAATAAAAAATAAGTCTCTATTTAAAATGTCTGAAACATGTTTCAAAGCACTACGGAAGTCGGCTCCATTGCCCCTTTTGTGGCACATTTCTTAATAATGCTCCTGCCCCAAGTATAAAACATTACCCACAACAATTTAGTGAAACCCTTCCTCTCTTCCTTCTATCTACTCCATTCCCACAAATTAGGGGAACTCAACTACTTTTTTGTTTTCCCTCTTCTATTCACGAGACTGCTAACTCAGTAGGAAAGGAAAGGGTATTTTTATAGAGGCATATGGTCCACTGGCCTCTTCACTGCATTAGCCATGGAAATGTAAGGCTCATAAATCAACAGGAGGCCTAATGGCTTGGCACTGAGGAATACAGCAACAACATTACAGGGTCTGGCATATAGGCCATTCTATTTTTTAGAGGGGACCAAGTTAAGAGGACATACAATATGTACAGAGAACAGCTTCATTTTAGAAATTGCTATTTCTGGAAAATGCAACCAAATGAATCACTATGTTCAACCTGGAAACACAGTTTCCCTTCTCACAATGGCCATGAACTTTAGGACCTTTCCCAAATTTTACATCCGAAGGCAAACTTTCCAAGAAGTCTCACCATTCCTGGGGGTGCCCAATTCCCCACCCAATTACTCATCTTAGTGTTGGTCCTGACTCCCTGCCCACCTCCCTGAAAGAGAACAGGACATGCTTTGGGGTACAAGGCCCAAATGCCCAAATCACTGGCTTACAGTGCTGGTGCAGGAATATATCCCTAAGATCATGACTTTTTGGTCTACACGGAGGCTCAAGAACAAATTTTTTAACAAACTCCTTATGGGATCAGGTGCAGGTGGTCAAGAGACCACATTCTAAGCAACACTAATTTGCTCGAATCATCAACAGCGTAAATCCACTGCTAAATGGAAGTCAAGGAAAATTAAACTCTTTTATAAAGTAAGTTTAGAAAAATATTTTTAATTAAGCTCTCTAAATTGATGTGTTCGCAGAAAGCCTGGAGATAAAAAGTGTGTTTTGCATTTCTTTCTGCTCTGAGTTTTGAAGGTCACAGGACTCACAACAGATGTGGCCTGGTTTGAACCATAACTGTCTGCATGGCTAATAACAGTTAGTGTAAAAGTACAACAGCTGAGGCACTGCGGCTGCAACAGTTGGTGGGCTATGCCCCAGCAGGACAAGCCCCTGGCTCTTGCCAAAACAGAAGGTATTCCATTGCAGGCCAGCTGCCCAGGGGTGAGACCAGTAACTTACATGCTCTGCGGTGGTCACAAACCATCAAAGAAGTTAGAGTTAAGAACAGTCATCTAAACATATTTAAATAGCACGATAGGATATACCACCATTTTCCTAGCACAAATGAAATAATGAGCCATTAAGCTGATCAATAATCAAATTATCACACACCTAGGCATATCCACGACAAACTCCTATTTTATTAGCATTTATTGCTTTTTCAGATTGTAGAAATAAATATTCGCTGTAGAAGCATAATAAGTGGAGTACATTAACGAGCACAGTACATCAGACAAGAGAGTACATAACCATTATTACTGTAAAATTTGGGTGTATTTCCCTCCTCTGTTCCAATAATCAATAGGGTCATTTTTTAATGTATGGTAAATCTTTCAAATATGAGCCTTTAAACCTTATTAACTCCCAAACTGGAAGAATGTGTAAAACTAAAGCTCATTTCCATAAAAATTAAAAGTACTACCACGAACAGACCCAACTGACTTTGCCTAACCCAACTGTTTTTGTCTATAAAAGCAGGGGACTGGGGAAATGACTGCTATGGTCACTTCAAGTTCTGACATTATCTAATGTGAATAACTTTACATCTGTTGAATAATATAAATCAACCAAGGCCAAACATGGCAAACTGGTGGCCCACTACGTGGAGCCCATAAACATAGAGCATCATGTCAATCACTTGCCAAGATTTAAAAATACAGAAAGGACATGTGACACTCCAAACATTAGTATTCTCTTTAGAAATTTTTAACATCAAGCCATACCGAACCACATGGCAATAAGTGGCTCAAGCTGCACAGTTGTGGGTCATCTCCACTCAGTATAAACTTTACCACTATCCCCATCCCTACCAATCTGCCCCTGCTAAGATGCCAGGTTTTAGTTGCCAGTCGTCCCTGCTCCTATGCTTAATTTTGTAAGATGATTCAGTATGGTGTGCCTCCTTGGTCCCTTTAAACAAGCATGTTTGCAAATCCTGTAGAGAACATCTAGCATGTAAAATTACAAGATATTTTATATGTGTGTGTATGTATGTTATATATAAACACACATATATCTTAGAGATAATCTTAATTGAAAACTATGTGCTAGTCACCATTTTAATCCTTCAGTTTAATCTTTTAATTCCCAATGTCCCTACAAAGTAAGCACCATTATTCATCTCATTTTAGGTGATCAAAATAGAGGTTTAAAGGTTAAATGATTTGCTCAAGGTCACATATGTAGGATGTGGCAGGGTTGTATCCAAGCCCAGACCAGCAAACTAAGTTTTCAGGACTTATATTTCAGGACTCTGTATATAATTCAGTCTTCTCCAATCATCCATCCTTCTTGGCCAGCATGGTTAAGTAAATATGAGAGATTTAAATGCACTCTAATAGGATGAAAAAAAGAAGTGAGCATGGTGATGTGATGGAAAGGGACAAATGTCAACAGATAAGGAGCAAAGCAGTGAAAATATCACAAATAGTTCAACTGCAAACTTGTAAACTGATTCACCTTGGAGACTGGTAGGTCAGCTATCAACACCGGCCAGAAGCAAAACCGTATGGTAGATGAAACTCAGGCATTGCCAGTTTCCATGAAGCTTCAAAAACTGCTAATAAGAAAAATTATCCAAAACAGGGAAATAAGGTAAAGAGAATGTAGCATGTTCTTTCAATGTCATATTGGGGTCGAATTTAACAAACTCTAAAATTATTTAATTACCAAGGGGACTATACTATTGTTTGACTTGCTATTCACTAGGATTAAAGGCCAGACTTGGTGAAGTTACACATTAACCTGTAGATTTATATTCAGTTTCAAAGAAGAAAAATAGGTTACGGTTTTATAACTCTGTAGGACATTAACCAGTGTTAGATTTGACCTAGCAATTATATTCTGGCATTCCTTATTCTAAATGCCCTTCCAAGCAGCTTACTGTATTATTGTTTGCTTCATTAATGATTTGAATTTGGTATGTATTAAATCTCTTTGTGTAAGAGCCATAAAAGTTTGTGAAAATTATAATCTGACTACAATAACTTAAGCCACTCTCTTGAACAATTTTAAACCTATCCCTCTCCTTTCTTCCATTTTCAAACTACTGCATTCAGAAACATGTCACAGAAAATCAAAATTAAATTCTATAGTTCAATTTTAATAATAACAATGTAATGCATCAAAAACTCAAGGGAATAAGGTAATATAGAAGATTTCTGTGGATGTAAATATACAATAACAACAACCCTTAATGCTGAAATTTCAGGCATCTAAACAGGTAACTTAGGAGGCAGGCACCAGATAAGATATAATTCAACCACCAGGGTTTAATGAATTATAAAATGGTCATGTAGGCATCTTATATGTCCTATGTAGGAAAGGATCTTCATTATAATTATTTTGCTGTTTTCCACTTAATGACAGTATGTTTCCATTATAAAAATCCTTAATATAGTGAGATTTGATAATATAGTTCGCAAACATTATTTATCCAGTTTCCTCTAGATATACTCTTCATAACCAAATCCTGTACATTTTCAACCATTAACCCATGCACATCTCTATCCATGGTGAAAAAAAGTCCCACCAAGTCATAATTCAACAGATCCTTTCACTTGAAAGGGACAGTAAACAGTAGACAGTAGGATATCCAGAGACCCAAAAGACAATACTGCTACACATCAACCACAACAATGAAACTCATTGTAAGTCTGGAGATAAGAACTAACAGCTCTTCTCAGATTTATGTTGCAAGGTCATAGAGCATAATTATTCATTGGAAATATTTAAACTAGAGAGGTTAGATTAATTGTGTGGAGAAGGTCTGTCCTCCGATACCCATCCCAGCCACAATCATAAACTTCTGGCTCTTCTCCAGCTAAACCTCAACAGTGCCTTCCTTACTGGATACCAGTAAGGAAAACACCTAGCATGTTGCCACCATGTGCCTATCCTAAACCTAAGGCAGATCACACTCAAATTTGACAGCACTCCTATGTTGAGCTAGGCTTTGTCCTCACAATCTTGCTCAAAATTGGATTCCAGAAAAAGAATATAATAAAACAGACTATAAGTAGACATTACCAATCCATTGGAGTTGATCCTCAGGATAAAATGTGTCACATTAAAATGAAGACTTCTCAAGGGGCACTGAGGTCATTTTTACTGAACACAGGGATCATTCCAAGCAACAAAAATAATAAATAAATGGGAGGAAGAAAATCAAGTCTTCAAAAGAGAATACCATCAAAATGGAAGAATGGAGTGTGAGGAATCCCTCTATCCAATTTTAAGACTTGTTATAAAGCTACAGTAATCAGGTTTTAGCAGACATATAGAAACACAGATCAATGGAATTGAATAGAGAACTCAAAACGAATACAGTCAACTCTTTTTCAACAACTGATTTTTGACAAAGGTGTAAAAACAATTCAATGGAAGAAGGATAGTCTTTTCAAAATATAGTGATCTATACAGCAATTACATTATTCATAGGCGAAAAGAAAAAAGAAAAAGAAAAAGAATATTAACTCAAAATGGATCTAAATTTAAATGTAAAATGTAAAGCTATAAAACTTTTAGAGGATAAGAGAAAATCTTCTGGACCTGGTGAAGAGCTCTTAGATACGACAGCAAAAGCATGATCCAGAGCAGAAGAAATGAATAAATTAGACATCATCAAAATTAAGAGCTTTTGCTCTGTAAAGGGCTTTGTTGAGAGGATGAGGGGAAAGTTACAGAATGAGAAAACATATTTGCAAACCACATATCTGACAGGGACTGCTATCTAGATTGCATAAAGAACTTTTAAAACTCAGCAGTAAAAACACAAACAATCCAGCTAGAAAGTGAACAAGGGACAAGAATAGACATTTTACCAGAGAGGATAGCAAATGAGCACACACGAAAGGATATTCAACATCATTAGCCATTAGGGAAATGCAAATTGTGACAACAATGTGATATCACTGCATATCTAGAAGAATAACTAAAACAAAAAACAGTGACAATGCCAAAAGCTGGTGGGGATGCAGAAAAGTTCAATCTCTCACGCACTGTGGGTGGGAAAGCAGAATGGTACAGGTATTCTGGAAAATAGTTTGGCAGTTACTTAAGGAAAACGAAATACACATTTACCACAGCAATTGTACTCTTAGGTATTTATCCCAGAAAATTAAAAATTAATGCTCACATGAAAACCTACATACAGCTGTTAATAATTGACTTTGTTTTGAAGCAACCAGGAACTAGAAAAAAAATAAAACCTCTCTCAATAGGTGAATGGTTAAACAAACCATGCCACAGAATAGCACTCTCCAGTAAGGCTGAGTGAATTTCTGGTGCACACTGTAACATGGACGGAGATCACGGTCATTATGCTGAGTGAAAAAAGCCAATCTCAAACAGTTATGTACTGTAAGATTCCATGTTACACAACATTCTTAAAATGACAAAATTATACAGTCATAAAACAGATTAGTGGATGCCAAGAATTGAGGATGGCTGCAAGGGAGGAGTGCATGGATGTAAAGGGGTAGAATGAGGGAAATCTTTATGGCGATGAAATCATTTTGTATCTTGATTTCCATGATGGTTACACCTATCTCCACACGTGATAAAATGGCACAGGACTATACACATACACTGTACCAATGTCAAACTCCTGGTTTTGATACTGTACTACAATTCTGTAAGATGAAACCAGTGAAGAATTTCCCGTTGATCATCTGATAACATACTAGGAAATAAAACAAGAGTATGTTAACACACATTACCAGGCCTTTAAACAATGTTCCAATTAAGAAATGAATTACATAATTTCTAAAACAAAGACATATCCTGAAAAGGAAGGAGAGAGGAAATAACCATAGTCCTAAATATTTGGCCTAGGCTGAATACTAAATATTTCTAACCCAGGAACAAGTTATAAAATCAACTCCTTAAAATACTGATCCACATCTGTCCACCTCTACAAACCCACTCCCCAAACAATCCTTTAAGTTCAATTTCTATTTCTCAAATCATTCAAATTAAAACAATATTACCGTCATAATTCCAAAACGTGGGCTGGCGCCTTTAAACATACAGTTCTTAAGAAAAGAAAATGAAATGTTTATTCCTATACTCATGATTAAATAACTATTAAGCACCTGTCTGCCAGACATAGTGAATCTTTTAAAAAAAGCAATCTGTTTTGTTTAAAATTTTAACAGAAATAAACAGACATTTAAAAAAAATTCACCATTATTAATTCCCCAATCATACTCACAGTTTCATTTTAAGTTGTAATAATGAAATTAAGGGAAAACACAGCTATAAATTCGATAATGATTTTCATATTCCAAATAGCTGCTTAGAATTTGAAACTTGCAGGGGATATTTCTGTATCTGTATCTCTCCAAAAGCCCAGTTCGAATTCCAGCAAGTGGGTGGATGGCCATCCTGTATCTGTTCCCCACCCTTACTGGCTCTGCTTCCTCCTCCAGATCAGAACCCACACTCAATCCTGATTCACCCTTCAACAGTCGGCTATGAGCCTCAAACCGGCTGCCTCAATTCACAGCACCAGCTAGATGGTCCAAATTGCTCTGGTCCCCTATCTGCTGGTCTGCATGTGACACACTTTATGCAGCTCCATTTTGTCATCTTAAGGAGAATCACCAAAGACAAATCTTATACACAGATGGCAGAGCAGGAGATTGGAAACAACTTGAGGTCCCAATGAAGTTGGTTAGCCATGGTTCACCTGAAAATCCACTACCTCTGGATCTCTAGTACAGAGGATCACATTTCTTTTTTCCTCATTTCTCAGAGTTGGGTCTCTTCCCCTGCAGCTAAGAGCAGCCTAAGTGATACATGGGCCTTGCTTATATGACAGCCTTCCCCAGGGAATGGCACCTATGATTTTTACGAGAATCAAGTCCCCCAGGTATTTCTTGACCTAGGGAAATATACAGGGCATAATGTTAAACATCACAAAATCTGTCCTAAAATATAATGCTCTTCTTCTTGATTTTTAATAATTGCAATACTATTCCATCACATAGATAGTCCAGCCCTTTTGTCAGCTGACACAGTGACTTTATGTGAGTTAGAAAAGGTACCTCTTTCTCTGGACACCTCTCGGCTATCTGCCAGGATAAAGGCCCAATAACTTTACTCATCAGTTACACAGTGCATCTGTAATGAATGGCGTGTCCTTAAGTTTGCAGACATCTCTACAGCTGGAGATAGTTCTAATCCAAACTTCTAGGAAGCCGCTGTATCCTTAAACTCATCAAATCTAAAATGGTTAGCAGTATAATCAAATCTGATGACACTCTACTACCTAAAACATTAAAACAATTTGGATTCTGATTCTAATGTAGGCATCCAGCTGGAACAGTAACCAATGCTCCATTAGTCCCAGATAGCGGCCAGTGATCAAGAAAAGAAATGTACAGTAATTCCAGTGAGGAAAGAAACAAGACCAAAGGGTAAAATTTGGTGCAAATTTATTATGCTTGACTGAATTTATAATGTAGTTGAAGGGCAAGAAGCTAAATAATCCTGTAAGACATCACTAGAGATGTCTGATTAAATGTCTAGCAAATAGGATACACAATAAATTAAAATTACAAGCAAGAAGAGTGGACTTAGAGAGATTAGAGGTAAGATACTTAAATAATCAAGGCCAACACAGCAGAAACAAGTGACAAATAAAATTGGGTAAGTTATAGTGGCCAATGTCTTGCAATGGGATACGTCAAAAGCCTCTAATTGCATTTTCCAATAATCGGGACTAATTCACAAAAAGAGATCAGTCTTAGAAATCTAGCTACATCAAATGTACAAATTTCACTTCCATCATTGTTTTAATTCACTCAGCAAGTGGTTACTTCATACCTACCATGAGCTCTGGATACAGTAGTGAAAGAAACCCACAAAAGTATCTACCATCCAAACCTCAACCTTGATGTCAGAACTCGGGATGGTAGTAGCCCTTAAAGTGGGAAAAAATGACTAGAAGGGGACACGAGGGGGCCTTCTGAAGTGCTAGTGACATTCAGTTTCTTTACCTGGAGGCTCTCTAAATCGGGTATTCAGATGTGATCATTCATCCAGCTTGTCCACTATAACGTGTGCATTTTCCACATACAGGTTACTATTAAGTAAAAATAAACAAAAAATCCCTCTGCCATCATGTTGCTTATTATCTAAGAGGGGTAACGGTGGGGAGAAGAGATAATAAACAAGATGAATTAAAGTAAAATATATAGATGTTAAATGGTGCTCAGGAGAAAAAAATAAATCAGGGACAGGAGATAAAACAAGTCAGCAATGGGCTATAATCTGAGACAAAGTGGCCAAAAGGCCTTAAAAAATTGTGACATCCGAGCAGAGACCCACAGAAGAACAAGATATAGAGGTATCTGGGGAAAAAAATACTCGAGACAAAGGGAAAAGCATTTACAAAATTGCTGAGGTAGGAAGGAGTTACCTGGGAAAGGTGTGGGGAAGAGCAGGAAGGCCAGTGTAGCTGGAGCAGAATGAGCAAAGGGTAGAAGCAGAAGAGGTCAATGAGGGGATAGGGACCAGAAGTCACAGGTGCTGGACGCTCCTGGTAAGAACTCTCGCTTGAGAAGAGGGGTTCCATCACAGCGGCAAAATCTGAGTTCACGTTTTAACAATACTATTAGCTACTGATTCCAGATACACAGAAATCCTTTTCTTTTTTATCAAATAATGCAGATCAACTTCATAGCAATAGCACAGTACACGTGAGAGTGCTTATGAAAAACACAGAGGCTCTCCATTTAGAATCATTTCATTCGACTCACTTATTTGTCCACTTATTTGATAAATGAGAGTCAAGAATCAACACCAAAACAAATGTTTCCTGACTTGTTTTTCCACTCTAATTCCTTTTATAATTAAACAAAGTCTTTACTTTCAGTTTTCTTGATTTAGTCATTCCACAAATATTTATACAGAGGCTCTACTATGTGTCACACATAAGTGAATTATTAGGTAGGAGGGGCTGACCCTCAAAGTCAACAACAAGCCACTGTGATTCAAGGAGTTAAGAGTTATATTACCAGAGGGACAAGTACATCAAAAGAACATGGAACTCTGAGTCTGAGTCAAGAAGGAAGAAATGACAGCCAAGATGAGGCCCACAGGACAAATGGCTTGGTATAAGAGAGATCAGAAAAATAACACAGCACCTGAAGTGGCACAAAATAAGTGGTCCACTTAAGTGGATCACAGCTACTAACTGGACTACCATGTAACTTCAAAATCCCTGCTCTTACTCATCAGCCCAGACAATGCTGGTGAATCATACTGTGGGTTACTCGAGCATCGTTCTGGCATTATTACCAAGGAATAAAATCTCTAATTCTGATTCTGCTGCTTTGGAACATGAGATCCTTTTGGGGAATTAGTTTGGCCTTGTCTGGAAAAAAAAGTGTTTGCGATACAAATTAAAAAATAAGTAACCGGTTTAGGAAACCAGGTTCATACACTTCAGACAAACAAATTGGTAAGTGATGCACATGGCAGACAAGACAGGCTCCTAAGAGTTGGTCAGGGAGGTGTTTCAGTAAAACAGCGTTTCTTCTGACATTTGGAGCAGAATAATAATTTTCTATGGGAGCTGTACCGTGCATTGTAGGATATTTAGCAGCACTGTTGGCCTTTCTATCCACAAGATGCCATTAGCAAGATACTCCCCCAGAGAAGTGACAACCCAAAATGTCTCCAGACGTTGCCAAGTCCTGAGTAGCAAAATTGCCCCCCAGTTGAGAAACACTTTAACAGTGAGGAAACCTCAGCCCTTTTGGAGTTTTAGAAGAATTATTAGGGAGAGTAGAAATAAATAAAAATGGAAAGAACTTGCTGTTCCTCCTGACCCATAACATCTCTGTGTCATTCAATAAAGAACCATAAATGTGATGATCAGAGAAATTCAACCCAACTGTTAGCCTCATTTTTCCCAGGACTCACATACACATATACTCAACTTAGAGACATCAAAAGTGATAAAGAAATAGCTGCTAAGAGAAAGAAATGTGATAAGGTACTAAGAAGAGGGAAAAGATGGTAAGAAATCAAAATGGGCAAGGGTGGGCCACCACAAACATTTATTCTACCCCATCCAGGTTCCCTTCCTTTTACTACTTCTATGCCGGTCACCAAAGACCCTGCCTCAGGCTGCACCATGGAGCAAGAGTGGGGGCAAAGAGAGAAGACGCAAGAGCTCTATGGAAGCCACTCCCCAGATGCTTTTGCAGGAAAAAGTCTCCACACATCAGTCAATCTCTCAACTCCAAAATCAAAGGCCCTTGATGAATGCTTGAGAATATCTGGAGTCCTTTGCTTTATTAAAGAAACTGATCCCAGGATAATTCTTTGATTATATCTTCATGTACAACACAAGTCAGCACATTCTTTCCCAAAGAGTCCTACAATTCACACTCAATTGCCCTTCTTTTCTCTCCAAGGTAAGATTTTATGGTTCAGTAGCAGGCAAAGCAACACAGTGTTTCACATATGAAATCCTTGCTGTTTATGAAAGCTTGTACAAGAGTAGACATGGAAATCCTTGCCTAAATTGAGGTTCAGGGATTTCTATGGCTTTTAGTAAGCCAGGTGATGGCTCGAATGTGCACCATTCTTGAGGGATCACTGGGGACAATTTATGAAGCCACAGAAGCTATAATAGGTAAGAATTCAATGTAGATTGTTTATCTCCTTTCAACTTAAGACCTAAACTTCAAATTCACTTTGCACATGACAATTCAATGACTGCTTGAAATCAATAGCATTGAATTCCATGCTTCTATTACAAATGGGAAAGGATGAGAGGGGACAGGGCACCAGGCCAAAAGGTTATCAAAATCCTGCTGCAAAATCTGGCTCTCCAAGGCAAGCTCATCAGCATGTCCAGTGAGCCTCCAGGACCCTTCAGTGCCCTCTGCTTCCCGAAGGCCCTGGTTTCTAATTGCCGAAGAAAACCTTCTAAGTCACAGAAGCACTAAACTTAGTACCCAAGCTGCTGTTCCATACACTGAATTTCCTTGATTTGCTTCAAAGCGACAAAGATAGTGGCAACATTTTCCTCTTCCCCTGCTTTCCCCTCACCCACAATAACAAATACATAACAGTCTGAGATTTTAAAACTAAGGACAGTATCAAAACATACCATTTTAACTCACTAAAGACAAAAATGCATTAAAGTAGGTATGTCATGTGGACCCATGCTTTCTCCAGCATGTAGCACGAATCCACTTGGCATTTTTCAATTTACTTTTACATCCTTTTACAATGTGATAAAGTGAAAAGAAGCTAAGGATATGGAAGGAATCTTTTAAAAAGTAACTAATGTCATTAATCTAACAAATTCTTCCCTGAATGTTAACAGGTCAACAATAAGAGAAGAAGTTAAAGTTCTAAATATGTTATGGTTCTCTGAGTCTTATATTTTTAAGTTGTATTTGGGCCAAACATAAGATTAACATATTCTAATACCTATAATAAAACACAAACTATTCCTTACAATTATACCTACAGTTTTTCTTTCAAGCATAAAAGTTAAGTACATATCAACGAACTGTGAAAAAACAGAGGAGTGATTTTGACTTCCCGCAGAATGAGTTTTGAGGCAGACATCTCTCAAGTTCTGGGTCTACTGTCTTCGGCCCTGAGAATCTGGGCCTTAATTTCCTCTTCTGTAAAATGGGAATTTTAACAGTATGTATACCTCATTGGGTTGTGGTCATAATTATGCACTGCATTCAGGAAGTACTTAATAAATTGTAACCTTCAGTATTATTACTACTATTCCACTTTCCTTTGGGCATTCAGCGATTAATCACAGGAGTCACAGAAACACCTAGCATGGGCTGGTCAACTGAAGAAGCACAAAAACTTTTTACGACGTGATTCCGAGAAACATTTATGAAAACTGGACAAGTGCATCAACATATCTTGCAATAAGGGCTAGAAGAGCTTAAGACAAAGAAATAAGCCACGAAAATAGGTTATGGAGTCAATGTTCCTGGGAATTTTTATTAAAAGATTAAGAAAATATGTTTACAAGATCATTTAAGCTCAGGTTTGTGTTTTAGCCCTAAAATATTGTGAATATATATTTATAACCACTTCATAATCCAAAAACAAGAGTAGATGGTGAGAAAACATATAAAGACGGCAATAAATATACCATTTTCTTCATAAGAAAGGACAATAATTTGTTTATGTATCCATAGGTTCCTGACTTAAATAATAATAATCATCTAAAATGTTTATAAAATATACTGCTTTCCCATAGGGTAGACGTCCTCATGTTTTGCTTTCCTTTTAATAAGAAATTGATTTCTCTCTTCTAGTTGAGGCATATCCTTGATAAATACCAAAATTCACTGTCTTACAAAGATATTAGGGCTCTACAGATAAATTATTCATAGAGAAAAATCATAAAATTACCACAAAATAGCACTTTGGAGGCAGAAACATACCTCTGCAGGGTTCAAGATGACATTAGACCCTCAAAATTGAGACACGGGTACCAATTCTGAGGGAAAAATAAATAAATAAACCATTCCCTAAAGAGTTGTAAAGGAAAGGGGAGTGGCAGGTGGCAGAGCAGTTAGGACCACAAAGCCATTTCTGCAGCTTCTGTGCATTCTAGATGCCATTACACAAAAAGGCATTACAGACATTTGGGGCAACATCACCACAGGGAGGACCTTCTCCATCTATTATATCACTATGTCCCTCTTTTATTTAGCCCAGCACCCTGTACACAGCAGGCAGTCAATAAGGATCTGCTATGCTAACAAAACAAAAAAGCCAAAGTAACCCTTGCAAAGAAAAAGATAGTGATCTATTTATCAGGTTAGATCCAAGCACCAGTAATAGAAAATGCCAAAACAGCAGTGGCTAAAACAAGTTACTTCTCTCTACCATTAATGAAGTTCAGAGGTAGGGAGGTCTGGGGATGGTAAAGTACTCCAGAGTAATAAGGCTCATGTGGCACCTTTGAATAAATTAGAAAAAGGTAACCCCTCCAGGTGAAAGGAGCCTTATAGGAACATGGCTGAGTAGAACATGACCCTTCTATGGAAAGTAAAAGGCCAACCTTTCTCCAGGTACACAACTTGGGAATCAGAGCCTGGATTGAATGTCAGCCCCTTTACCTCTCAGCCAGAGGCCCTTCTCCAAGAAATAATCTGCACAGCTATATATATAGTATTGCCCAGACTGCTTCCATGTTGCGGCTCTGCCATCTTCTGCACATAATACCAAAGTGCTCAAATTTCAGCCATCATATCCATGTTCCAGCTGGCAGCACAGAAGAAGAGATTAAGGACATGCCTCTCTCCCTTTAAGGAAACTTCCTAGAAATTGCACACCATTTACCTACATCTCACCAGCCAAAATTTAAATCACACCTAACTTCAAAAGCTGAAGACTGGCCTTCACGTCATGCAGCTCTGCATCCACCTAGAAAAACAGAGCTTCCATTATTGAAAAAAGAAGAAAATCAGTAATCTCTAGTCCATGAGCTAAGGTTACGTTAATATACTGGCATATGACAAAGGTAGGCTGTGGCCTCTCAAGTTTTCAGAAGTGTGACACAGTTGAAGTCTTACAAAATATATCAATAGTTATAGAGCTCATACTTTAGAAAAATCAGAGAGAACTTATCAGAAAG
>CM053507.1:54937426-55032850 GCA_028627145.1 Eidolon dupreanum | reverse complement strand
AGCATCAGGTAGGGAATTATGGCTTATTCACAGGAGTTTTTCTTTAAGGGAGCAGTCACAGAGAGTTTTTCCGTAGCATTTAGAACATCGAATTTAACATAAGACCAGCAGCTGGGGAGGTATATCAGGGAGGGGTGGATTTTTGCCTCCTTCATGGGACATCTGGCAATGCCTAGAGACATTTTTGGTTGCTACAAGTGGAGGAATATAGGGGGCACAGGCCAGGGGTGCTGCTAAACACCCTACAATGCAGAAGATAGTCACCCCGAAACAATGATCTGGTCTAAAAGGTCAAATAGTGCCAAAGCTGAGTAACCCTGCATTAATGCATTTAAAGCCTCAACAATCCTCAACAGCGGGTAGGTACAGTAACTATATTCTTTTGGCAAATGGACAAACTGAGTCACAGGATTAAATAACTGGCTCACGTGATCTTAAACTCCAATTTGGTATATGTCTGTCTACCTCATAAACCTGTCCTCTTCACCATGACACTACCTGGCCTCACATCTCCAGCAACTATTCACCATATCCTGTCCCCTCACTATACATCTAGGAGGGCAGGGCTGGGGTCTATCTTAATCACATCACAACAGAAAGGTGTCTCAGAGTGGCAGTTCACAAAAATGTTACTTAACATGTGACCAACTGTGCACCCAGTTCACTTGTTAGAAGGTAACCATGGAGTACCATCATTTTCATTTAGGTTATGGCAGTATATACCAGCATCCGGACAATAAATCTGATACAATAAAAGATTTCTCCTTAAAAATGTAGAGGTGACTATTTGGAAATATCCTTTATAATCAAAGAATTCTGAGCAAGTAATGTATAAACAACCCCATACAAAATTTGACACAAATCTGTATTTTTCTTAGAGTCATCCTTTAGATTACCAAAGGAACCAAAAAACAATAAAAAGGTTAAGAACCCTTGATGCAATCCTATATCCATCTCCTTTTGAAATTGAACAAATTAAGGCATGAGAAATTGGCTGACCCAGGGCCACACAACTAATTAGGACAAACAGAGCATAGGAAAGAAGATGTCAGCTCCCCCAAACTGTGGAATGGCTTAAAACATATTTCTAGTTTCTGAATTTAGATTGCTCATCCTTTAGTACCAAGACCTATTATTAAATAATGGAAAACCAAAACAGAAAAAGCATTTGCCAAGTTAAAGTTACTCTCAATCCCAATTTTGTGGGATCTAACATTATTGTAACTGAAACATCTTCATAAACTTTTAAGCAAGCAATGCTGATAAGATGTATTCTTCTAGTGTTCTCTTTCTGTTTCACCGAAATGTTCCAGTCTGAAAACAAGCTGAAAATGATGGGCAGTTTAATGGTCTGGCACCTTGTATTAATGGGGCAAACGCAAGTTGCTAAGAAGCATCTTGTGATGTTGTGACCAGTAATGAGAAATTTGTGTTTAGTCTTTGTCCCAGCTCCCGACAGTGAGCCAGCTCCTAAAACCAAAGGACTGTCTCGTTCACAACACGCCCCTCTCTACCATACCTGAGTCTGTGTCAATGAGGTGACTTTTGGAAAGCCTCATTAAAAATCCCAAAAGTATGGGGTTCACAAAGCTTTTTCGCCGGTAAACCGGAACACCCCCCAACGCACCACATGGCCAGAAACTCCAGTGCTCAAGACCCTTCCAGATCTCAGCCTATGTAACTCTTTATCTGGCTATTCCTTTATATCTTTTAATATAGCCTTTGTAATTAACGAGTAATCTAGTAAGTCATCTTTTTCCCCCAAGTTCCGTGAGCCATTGTGGCAAATGAGTGAACCTAAGGGAGAGGTCATGGTTGTGGCCAAGTCGGGCAGAAGTTCGGGGTACACCTGGGGGTCCACCATATAACTATCATCTGAAGTGGTGGTGGGGGAGCACTGTGGGGAAAGCACAGAGGGGAGTGCATCTTGAAGGACTAAGCCTTTAACCTGTGGGATCTGAGTTAAATTGTAGGATACCCAGTTAGTATGTGCAGGGAAATGCAGAACTGCCTGCTGTGAAAAACTCCACACATGTGGTTTCAGAGTGTTATAAGAATGTGGTAGTAGCTGAGATTAGAGGAGGAAACAGAGATTTTTCTTTTCGTAAGTCAAAGTACCAGACCATTGAATGTCCACAAAAAACCTACAACTTCATTGCCTGAGATTTTTAAACTACAGGCAGCAACAAAGGGTCGTGGTAAAATATCAAGCTGTGAAAGACGACATGAGCGAGTGAAGCCATATTTAAATAGAGCCAGCACAGCCATTTCAGAGGAACCGCTGTGCAGGTCTTGTTTTCTTTATCTTCCTATCTGGACCAAACCACAAACATTCCAATAAATCAGTAAGAATGGAAATATCCTGTGTGGACTGATGAAATTAAACTTTGCCAATGACTGAATCACTAACCAATCAATGAAGTACAAATTCAGCCATTTGAATCAAGCCAATCTGAATACCGACATAACCTTACCTCATGCAGCACCAATGAACTCTAATACAACTTACCTCATATCTTCCTCCCCTTTTCCTATAAAACCCCTGAGCCTTTCATCTGCAGAAAGGAATATTTTGGGGGCTTCTGCCTAAATCTGTACTCCCTGAATTACACTTACTTTGATCCCAAATAAATGCTTTTTGTTCGATTATTGCCTCCTAGACTTTCAGGCTGACAGAAGATAAAGAACCAAAGTTCAAATCCACTTTACAATTCCCTTATGGTAAGAACCAAAGGGAAATGCCTACAAACATGCACCAACAACAGGCATATACAAGAACGTTCTTGACAGTTTACTCCTAAAAGCCTAAACCTGGAAAGAACCCTAAGGTCTACCATAGGAAAAGAGGTCAACTGTTGTATATTTCATATAATCAATGAAAACTAATGAACAAGTATCTCAAACAACATGAATGAATCTCATTGACATTACACTGAGCAAAAGAAGTCAGACACAAAAGAGTACATAATTATATGGTTCCATTTATGTGAAGTTCTAAAATAAGCATAAGTATAAATGATGAGTGAAATCATAATAGTGGTTTTCTTGTTGGGAGTGGAGTGAAATGACCAGTGTGGCTGGGATGCTAGGAATGGTCTATACATTGATCTGGAAGGGGATCACCAAGATGAAAACAGTAACATACCTATATACATGTATCCAGCCACACACTTAAGATTTGTGCACATATATTAAATATTACAATTATTATTTATTATATTTATATTATATGTTTATAAATATTGTGTATAATACAGTGTATATTTTTGTATGTTTTAATAGGTTAAATATTATGATTAGCATTAATATTATATGTTAATTAATATTTAAGCTAATTTAGATGTTAATTTATATATGTTCTAACTCAATTACCAAAGAACATTTGTTTGAAGAAAAGTAATGAAAAAAATCCAACTCTGCCACTTATTAGCTGAGGTACTGAAGGCCAATACGTAACTTCCCGGGCCTCAAATTCCTCTTCTCTAAAATGGAGATAAAACAGCCTCTGTTCTCATCACGTGGTAAAATAGTAAACAAGATAAGGATGGGATGCTTCAAAACACATAGGCTCTTATTATATCTTTCTATATCATTATAACAGTTTCTAAAGATGTTTCCGCACTTATTTCTCTTCATTCCTAAATTATAGAGGTAAGAACTAGCCACTGAATGGGGGAGGGGGGCCTTCGGTTTTTTAAACCCCACCTTTTGGCCCACAAAACCTCCATAAAAATGGAATAAATATATCATTATGATAATAACGTGCAACTAGAGATGTGACATAAATAAGAAAATGTGACCTGGGCTTCCTCAAACTCAGAGCTACCGGAGATCTGAAAATGAAACAGCACTCATCCAGCTGCATCCAGCATCCCAGGTGCTATCGAGGAGTTGTCAGATACCTTGTTAGCAGTGGGTGCAAACGTGAGAAGTATCACACTGCTATTCTGCATGTTCTGACAAGACCAAGAAGAAACACAGTCCCCAAAGAATCAGAAAGCCCAGCATGCAGCCTGATTAATCACCAGAGGAAAAAGCCCATACGGTGTAATGGTAGTGTGCTCCGTGAACACACAGGAAGAAATGTGTAGCTAGCAGTAACCAGAACAGAGGGTCAAGCAAGGGAGCCAAATGTGGGGAAGAGCAACTACTAAATCTCCCACTGCATATGCTTTCAGAAAATCAGCCCTACCCTTCCAGACTGTTTTCACTTGGTTGCTAATTACGGGAGCTCCTTATGTGGTAGGGCCTTTTGACCTGCATGGAAGCAAAGCCTGCAGACGCAGCTTTAATGATAGGAAGACGAGATTGTTTTTATCAGAGTTGTTAGGATGTTTTACACGTATTTCCTGTGCAGTACAGATGCATACTGTTTCAGATTCACAAAGGAAAGAAGGAGACAAGTGGCATACATAGTAACTGAGGAAGGGGAGTATGTACAAAATAAAAGTGACACACAAGAACATAAGTCTGAGAAAACAAGGGATTATTTATCCTTCTACACTCAGAAGAGAAAACCCAAACTGAACGTTGTAGAACAAGGTAAGACTGTTTTGCTGTCTTCTTTTTTTAGAAATCCCAGAGTTCAACCTCCAAAGGCAATCACGTTCACGTCACCATCTTCCAAATACATAGTCACATCCTTATCAAAGTTATCACTGCTGTAAGAGGTAAATTAAACAGAAATGTTATAATAGGTAATAAAAGAAGGCAAACGGGGAATTCACTGAGCCCAATTTAGTTATAAATTTCCCTTAAAGTTAAGCTAAATATAAAGAAAAGGCAATTAGGTACAACTTTTAGCACTGTGCTGAATTACGTTAATATTCATTCCTATCTAGTCAAGGCTACAAGAAATCTTGCTGTTGAACATTCTCAGTTTATTTGCAGTTTTATACTCCAATCTATTTACTCACAGACATCTATGAACAAAACAGATCTGGATGAAGTGATTTTGCCTTTCTTTATGAGGAAAATCTCACATATATAGATTTTTATTAGGACTTCACAGTATGGTTTTAGTAATGCATGACTCAATTTATTTCTTGGTTGAAAAGTCAAGTCTTTGTAGCACATGGAAATCCTCAGGGGGTGGAGTGCGCACAAAGGAATAAGGACAGACTGGGTATGAAAACTCCCAAGGTTTCCAGAGCACCTGTTTATGAAATAAGGATAAATTGCAAGAGGACCACGGAGACACTGTAACCTAAAAGAATCCAAAGTTTCAGCTATCTTTGCCCTAGCGTTCAAGGGCCCTCAACACTGATGTATGAAACACTTGTTTTTGAAAATTCTGAAAAATTATTTCAAAAGTAGCCATGCTAAGTTGAGTCTTTTTTTTTTTATACTTAACCTTATTTTCTAGGAGCTCTTCAAGTGTTTCAGTTTTATGCAAATCATTCTCTTAGGTTTCTTTGTCATCAGAGGCAGTTTCCTGTTCAGAAGCACCTTTCTTTTGTTCTTTACTCCAATGAATTCAGACTATTGCCTGGCTTTTATTTCTCTACTGTAGTAAAACTCCATTGTCATGCAGTAGCAGACAATTTAAGCTAAGGTGGCAATCATTTCAGAAAGTAAAGCAAACCGGCTTTCATAAACTCCTACCACATAACTAAATATGCCTTCTGCAGCAGTGGGAAAGGAAAACATGGTGACTGTCACTTTTAGCTTGGAATAAGATGACAAAGGAAGCTGGAAATGGTAGGTAAAAGCGGCTGGCATTTATAAGGCAATACCTAACCTAATTTCCCTTCATGATATCTACAGAACAGCAATTCTCAAAGTGTGGTCCAAGGACACCTGGATACCTTCAAGAGATGGAGTGGGAGTTTCCCTGAAACTACATTACATGATTTGGAACATCACAACAGACTGAATGAAAAGCAGTTATGAAAATCTAGCTGTTTTCTGTTGAGCCAGACATTAAAGAGATTTGCAAAAATGCAAAGCAATGCCACTTTTCCCACTAACATTTCTTGTTTTGGAAAAATAGTTACTTTTCATTAAAGTGTTATGTTAGCATGCTATGTTTCATTAGTGTTATTTTTAATTAACCAATAGTTTTTAAATATCTGTTTAAAATTTTAATAGCAGAACTATCAACAGATATAACTCACACAAACAAAAGTTCTTAGGCGTCTTCCTTAATTTTTAAGAATGTAAACGAGATCTGAGATTAAAAGCTTTGAGAACCACTACTATAGAGAAAAGGTCAACAGATTACATCCCATGGGCCAAATCCAACCTGCCTGGTTTTGTAAGCAAGGTTTTACTGGCACACAGCTAACATCTGTTTATACATTGTATATGAGCCAAATCCACCCTGTTTTTATTTTTTATTAATAAAATTTTACTAGAACACAGTCACACCCACTCATTTACATGTCATCTATGGCTGCTTTCCTGCTACATAAGGGTAGAGTTGAGTAAGTTGTGACAGAGACAGCATGGACCTGCAAAGCCTAAAATATTTACTATCTTCCCCTTTATAGAAAATGAGAATGATGATGATAATGACCAATCTTAACTGACTATCTCTCATGAGCCAGGCACTGTGCCATGAGCACTTTACATAGATTGAACCAATCTTCTCAGTAATCCCTGAAGGTGACTCTATCACCATCCTCATTATATAGAGGAAAAATTTTAAGCTCAAAGTTTAAGGAACTTGCAAATACAAGGCTATATCAGTGGATCAGGCAGCATTCAAACCCAGGTCTGACTACAGGATCAAACATTACCTGATTGAAGCATGAAAAACATGCTAACTTTTCAAAGGACCGCCAGGAAAAAAAAGACAAAAACCTTACTTCTGGCTGCCCTACACTGGCAAAGCCAGAAAAGGTATTTCTCCATTAAGGAACCTACAGGACTCCAGTTATCTCCACCTCGGACTAGTTCTCAGGTTAGTTTCCTACTCATCCGTGCACCCAACCCACCAACTGGGTCATTCCCTACTCGACTCAAACATCACTTAGAGTCAGATTTTGTTGCATCTTCTCCCTCCTCATCCTCCAATACACATACCTTTTAATACCTTTGTTCTGTAGCACATTATAGTTTTGTCTCTTTTTTTGAAGTATTTGAGCATACCTTTCTAGAGCAAGGACTCAATCATCTTTCAGTGCTCATTAGCACCAAGTCCAGCCATCTAATGGGCAGAAAATGGCTTCTGAATTTACGGGATCATACTAGTATGATATATATATGGAGAGAGAGAGAGAGAGAGAGAGAGAGAGAGAGAGAGAGAGAGAGAGCACGCGCGCCCGGGCGCACAAGTTTAAAAATAGTTCCTAGGTAATAAGAAGAAGCATTTGAATATTTTCTTATATAAAATATATTTTCCCATCATAAAACCTAATGGAAACATAAAAATCATTTATTCTAAGAAGTTTTGGACAGGTGTTAAGTTCAAAATTTCTCATCTATTAATCATTTATACATCTTGCTAAATAGTTGGATGTTATTATGCCTATTTCTCCATAAAACTAATTTCTCTGATGTAATAAATGGGAAAACTGCATTTTTAATATTCTCCCATTGTTAATCTTTTTTTCATTTTTATTCCAAGGAATAGCAACCAATTAATAAAATTTCTTGGTTTTACATCATATTCAATTGCTATAAAAACAACGGTTAATAAAAGGGCTGGAAGAACATGAAAGTTTAAGGGACTTGCAGATTACAAGTAGCTAACATAGAAGTAGCTAACTTTTGCATGAATTTTTCACTTCTGATCACTTCCACAGTATAATATGTAGTAACAGCAGGTAATAGCTATCAAACGTGCCACAAACTGCAGTTAGGTTATTTTTGTACACTCTTTCACTTAATATTCACATTAATTGTATGGAGCCAAGTACTTTTGTTATTCACATTTTACAGCTAAATAGCTGAATACCCCTAGCTGAAAGTTTAATACAAGGATGTAGTACTACTGAGTTGTATAATGGAGACTTGAACACTGGGCTGTTCAATTCCATAGGGCAGGCTTTTTGTCACTATGTACAGCTCTATTCCATGTCTTATAAATTGCCAATTTCTATGTTTCAAATTTTAAAAAATGTTATCTGAAACTTAGGTGCAACACAAAACTTTTCATCACACCATTAACTGGGACCACACATACCAAGGCACAACTGAATCCTCACAGAGGAGAAGATACAAGGTAATAGAAGAAAAGTCATTACTTATCATTATACTATTCACAGTTTAGCACTGGAATGTACAAAAGAATAATAAAAGTAAGCACAGCATGAAATGCTCATTCTTCATACCTTATGTACTGTCCATAACCTAAAATCTATTTATCTTCAACTTGTGTATAATGTAACATCCCCTGTCCATGCCCCCATCGATAAGTTGAGTCAGGGTTCAACTTAAGTTCTCTTAATGTGACTCCAGTCAACCTACCAGCTCTTAGGGAAACCCTATCTGCCCTCCTGATATTAAAATTTTACTGAAACATTCAATGTTATATCTGCTCTTGGTGGGACCCCAATGGTGACCTCAGGCAAAGCATTGTCTGCACTGATCTTGTTGGGATATTTTCCAGAATTTTTATGTCCAGACTGTACAAACACATGCTCCTCATACGAGAATAGGACAACACATATGTCCAAATGAAACATGATAGTCACCCTTTGTCCCCTTCTATCAAATACTGCTTCATATCTCTGAAGAAACATAGTTTCGTTTAAAGCTTTTTAGTAATTTTTCTAAGTAAATACTCATACAGTCACAGAAATACATATACCTAATAGGCTGATCCTTACACTTCTTTCAAAAACACAGATAGGATCACACTCTATATTGCTCGCAACTTGCTTTTACCATCCAAAAATATATTTTACTTAACCATTTCTCTATTGACAGATAATATGATTTTATATTACCTATGTAAAAACACAGCAATTCTCTCCAAAACTCCATCATTTTCATCTGAGAGATGTAAAGAAAATCTAATGTGTCTTTCAAGGAAAACAGTGCTGAGATCTAAAACTGCCTGGCATTGAGTGTATTATTCTATTAATTTCCTTGGGGAAAAAAATAAAAAGTAAAAACACACTCTCTAGCAAAAGCCTGACACAAACTCAAAAGGCCAACAGAGGATTGCTGTTATTCAAAGAGCTTTGTTCTGGTCAAATAGTTAGGAGGGCACTTCAAAGAGAACAAGAGTCAACTACTAGAAACCATCCAAGTGAATGGTTTTCTCTGAGGATGTGGAATATGTAAATGGCACAATGCTGGCCTTAATGTGTGATAATAGAGAAGGAGGATGAATTTATCCCTTAATAGATCTTCAGGGTAAAAACACATTGAGGGTTTTAGGGTTCCAGGCTTTCCTTGATTTTGTGCGTGTCTGTTCAACCTGTCTTCCACTCTTTAGCACGTTTACTCTATTTTGCATGTATCATCTGTCAAAGAGATGGAAAACAAGGCAGACAGGGACCTGAAACAGACACTGTAGATAACACATGTCGCCGTCAAGCATGGAGACAATTAAGTATTTGCCTTTTGTCCCATAGAGACTTGGTTAACAGGTTACCCTGAAACAAACACTCGGAAAGGGATCTGACTCTGCCCCTGAATGGGTCTCTGCCATCTCACACTCTCTCTTGTCTTGGGTTTGGTGGCCTTGAAGAACCAGGAAACCCCTGCACGTCCAAGAAGTGATAGCGACCACTGAGAATCACTGTGTTTGCATTCTAAGCCATCTGCTCTGCACAATGAGAGCTGGTGAAGTTGTCACAACAAGTGAGGTCCACTGCCTGGAGATAATGTCAGAACAAAGTCTGGCAAAGCTCTCTCCCATCACCTAATCCAGGGGAGGGCTTGGACAGAACCCAGAGGAAGGGGAAAAAATCAAAGCTGAACAGTAGTATGGGAAGAACAATGAGACTTGCTGAAAGGTTTGCTCCTTTGCCTGACGGACAGTTCTTCCACTGATGGGCTTTCACTCCAAGGCACTTGAGAGGGAACAGTTTCTTATTCTACTGAAGCTTAGTGGCTAGAGAATTTTCAGACACAAACTGAGATTCCCAAAATGATTCTAGTATAAAATAAAACAAAGCTGGTTCATTCCTCAATTTCTCTGATGGAGTAAGCACACTCTAAAATGAGACAGACTTCTATTTTGTCATCATTATGATTATTCATACCAATTTGTTCTCCTCCATTTCTTGAGAAAATTATTCACTATTGATAAAAAGACTAGAATTTCTGACGCTACTTTCACCTGCACTACATGGAAATACCCCTGAGAGATGCAGATCTGATAAAAATCAGTGCCTGCAATTCACATTTGTCCCTACCACTTCAGCTTTGGTGTACAAATTTCCAAGCGCACCATGGTGCTTAGCATCCTATAACAGATTAGGTCTTCCCAGCTGGACAGCCACATCTGCCTCTCGCTTTGTCTTGCTCAGCTCCAGATGCCCTCGAAGAGGACAATTACCTATTTTATTTGAGGTGCTGTCCCGAGGCCCCCACCAAAATGAATTTCATATATGCCATACAGTCTGCATTTTAAGTCAAACCATCAAAATTGTGCATCTAGTCTTATTGAAAATCCTAGAGTTTTTGTAAATCCAATAAACATACACCTGCGTGAATGTATATATAGTTGCAACTCTTTATTACAGTTGACAATAGGGGAGCAGTTATATGAATTTTTGCCCCAAATAAGTGATTCCAATCACCAAATCACTTCTGGTTGGCATTAGGGATCTTTGTTAGTCCCAAATATAAATTGTAAAATGTTCTACTTAGGCTAATGATAAATATAATTTTCATTCCTAGAAATAAAACCCAGAGTGAGGGATTACTATGGTAAAAGGAGTCCTCAAACAGAAGTCGGGATGCCTGGGCTAAGGAAGGCCTGATTCTCTCCAGCATTGGACTCCTTAAGTAACTACAGGTTCATGGCCAATCCTCAACCTCTAGCGCTCTCCGTAAAGTGAAAGTTTACATCAGACAAGTTAGGACAGGGTCTCTGATACACTGAGAAGAGAGGTTGGTCAGTCCACAAATTCAGCAGGCAAGTCAAGGCCCACCAAGCCCATCTAAGATCCTGCCGCTGACAAGCCTCACACAAGATAACCTAGAAAAAGAAAGCTAGATATGGCAATGGTTACCATATACCAGAAAATGACCCAGAAACAGGAAAAGGACATGGAATTTAAAGTAGCAGCTGATGAGGGCAGTAACAACGGAATTTTGCAAACATAAGCATTAAATCATTTGGTATAAAAAACACACAAGGGGAGAGGATGGACATAGGCTCCTTTCTTTTGCTCAGAGTTGCCACATCCCGCTCAGTGAGGAGCCAGATTAGACTGCTCCAGTCCACCAAAGAGCTCCCGGACCAGGGAAATGCTAAGAGCCTTCCCGCGGTGCAGCTAATCATGGACAAAGCTAGAGACTAGCTTCCTCGGCTGGTGGCCTCTGCATCTCTGGAAAGACACAGCCCAGGAAAGAGGGCCTGTGATGAGCTCATGCTTTATCTAGCTCTAATTCCTCAAAGATCTCCAGCTGGGATGACAAATGCCTAGATACAGAGTCTTGGCTGCCACTTGGGAATCTGCTTCCTAAGTTGGTCAGCACACAGGTTCTTTTTTGGCTTGAGGACGGAAAACAGTTTTCCAGGGCAACACTGGTCTATATCCTGGTCCCTGCCTAATCCCCTGCAACTATATAAATCTGGCTGGAAACAAGGATTACTCCAGGGGAGGCCTCTCTCTCTGGAGACAACATCCCTTCCTGGCAACACACCTTCCCTGACAACCACTTCAATAGGCCAAAGTAGAGAAGGGGATGTCAGCCACTGCTCAAGGAGGTCAGACACCCTTAGAAGAAGGGGCTCAGTGAGGACATCGCTAAAGCATGTAATTACAAAGGAGCTGTGTTAAGAAGCTGTTGCAAAAGCCCAGTACCCAAGTCCACTTCCGGAAGCTCTTCGGAGTTTCCCATTCTCCTATCGACATAATGGCATGTGATTTAAACTGTTTCATTCTGCTAGCCCTTTAACAGACACAGAAACAAACAAAAAGAAAAGTCGTAATCCTACCATGAAGCTGTCGTATTTTGAGGGCTATTTAACAAATTGCTATTTCCCGAAAAGGAGCAGGTATTGTTGCACATTATATGCCACCCCCACAAATGTTTCTCTAAGTGAATGCAATTTGGCCTATAAAGAATTTGTCTAATGTGTTAAGAAAAAGATTTCTATGACCGAAGAAGCTACAAAATCCTACTTAAGAAATAATTCACGCTTTCCTAACTCCTCATTCTTTTTCATACTTTTGTATAAATATGATAGTTAACAGTTTCATTTTCTTTCCACTGCAATCACTTTGTTTGAGAGAAGAAAGGAACATCTGACCAGTAGCTTCCAAAAGGGTCCCAGAACCACATTTAGTCAGGTCAGGCCAGGCCAAGCCCCCTGATGTCCAGCTCCAGAGTCCACTGACGACCTTGATGAATACATCTGGACGGTGGACTCCACTGCACTGCCCACAAGAATCATTAATCTCGTTACACGAATAAATGTTGGCTGTGACCCTGAACAGAGCTAACACTGATAGCACATGTGCCCTCTACCGCAAATCTGGGTTTGTAGGTGCCCTGGGGAGTAGCTAAGTACCAATCTGAGGTGCCACTGAAGGCCCCTATAGCAAATTCTAGATAAGCCAGATAATAAGATTTTCAAGTCAAACTATTCCCAACATTTCTTCCAAATTAGTGAATATTTCCTTGGTGTTTTCCTCTCAACAAGAAATAAACAGATATTTTATTTCAATGTAGGTATTGTCTAACTAGTAAACTTTATATGATCTCTTCTTCCTGCTCCTAATGGCCAACGTGTAATTCATTTTTGGTTAGTTGGCTTGAGGGGATTACTTTATTGAATTTTCTGAACTGCTAATACATGCAAAGTTACAAAAGGGTGGACAGTGAAAATTACAACTTCTCTCACCTCCTTCTGAAACCATCAGGCCATCGGGTTGTTTCCGATCCTTCCCAAATCCAAACACTGCTGTAATGAACAGCCCTGACATAAGTCATTCTGCACTTGTGGAAGTTCACAGGGACCTGGGATGGCACTGCAGGATCAAAGCATATACACACGCATAACTGTGACAGACACACAGGCTAGTACTTTCACATAAGTTGTACCAATTTCAAGTCCTCAAGAGTGATGACTAAGATAAACAATTCCCTATAGCCTCACCAAATATTTACAGCACAGACCAATTCCAAAAGGCCATTAACACTGGTGCCTTGAATAATGGGAGGTATCAGGGGGCTGGTGTGGGCCAAATCCTTCTTCCACTGGATCCCTAGCTCCCCTCTATATGCCTCATGGTAGCAGAACAATTAAGATCATAGGTTTGGTCGGCCGAAAAGCTGACATCCCATTTCTGTCATTCCTGAATTTAGTGGCCTTGGACAGTCTCAACATCTAAGTTCTCCAAAGCTCAGTTTCCTCATCCTGAAATTGGACTGCATGCATGCATTCTTCTTCTGAACAAAAACAAGCTAGTCGCTCTGCATGCCATAATGCAGAGGTATCAACTGAGATAATAACCACAACGGCACAGCCTCATGAATATTCAGCAAACATTCTCAATGTCCGCATTCCCACTCACAAGCCCACAAGAGGTAAGTAATCTTTCCCAAGGCCAAATAGGAGGTCATGGCAATAAGAGACCTGACACCTGTAAGCTGGGCTTCCGTGAAATGCCCTCCTCTGGCCCACTGGCATGCTGGCGGCCAATTAGGCAAGGGCCACACACTGGTGGGGGAGCTAAGGTGTACACATTTTTTGTAAAATGTTGTGAAGGAAATAAACAAGATAGAAAATAAGAACAGACCTGCATTAGACCTGCAGCATACTCTGAGGTTCTCCCTGTCTAGTCCTGCCTCGTCCCCCTTTACCTATCACAGGCATTAACCCTCAACAAACTAACTCCTTGTGCTGCTAACTCAGCATCTGCACCCCTGAACTAACACGGATAGGGTACCCTTTTGGGATCGCAAAGGGCACTCTTAACCCTAACCAAACACTCGTCAACTCCCTCATCAGACCTTCTTTTCTAAACAACCTAACCTGCCCTCCACAACAGGGCCTAGTGTAACTCTTCTACATCAGCGCCCCTGTTTGCATCTACCCCCTTCCCTGTCTTGCACACTTCCTGCTTCCACTGGTTAATTCCAAATTCTCAGTAAGTGCACAACTCTTCACAGGCACTGTCTCATTTAGTCCTCCTAACTGTTACCTTATGCGATAGGTGGATACTCATATTTAAAGGAGAGGAGGCAAAGGGAGAGAGAAAAATAGATATCATCTCCAAGAGACTAGACTTAGGTTAAATAACTGGTTCCAAGGTCAGTCAATGGCAGGGAAAGGAATCAATAGCCAAGTGCCTCTGATAATCACAGATTATGTTCACCGCCCTACATTGATTCTTTCAGAACCTGGAACCCAAACTCAACTACTCCAGGAAACCTTCTCCAATAAACTGCAAAACTTCAATCTCCTAGTCCCTTGGAATTTTATAGGTAAGCTTTCATCTGTATTAATCCACATTCCTTGACTCTTGATTTTGAACTGTTCTAAGTGATTTCAGATGGCCCAAATTTGGCTTCTAAACAAAGATGTAAACACCCCAGGATCAGAGACCACCAATTTTATGTCTTTTAGTATTTCCCACAGCACTTGAGGTGAGACTTGCCACACTACCAACCCACACCAAGTTCAGGAGGTCCTGTCACATGCTGAGAGCACCCCTCTGGGCTTGGACGTGTTACCTGTGTTCCTCCCAGTATGATTGGCATGTGGTAAATACTCAGAGAAAACGCACACTAAAATGACCGCATTTCTGAAGGGCCTGAAATGTTACAAATAAGGCACTCAAAGGAAAAACGAAATGTACACTCACTTTTAAAGAACAGCTGACCACTCCTGAAAGAAAACAGAGAGGCAAATATCTGCATCCAGACAACACATCCTGCAGAAGAGCTAGCCAGTGTACTAACCAGGAAACAGCATGAAAAACACCCCCTGCCACCACACACACACATCCAGGTGTGAAACATGAGACACTGTGATTGCCTCACACCCCAGAGAGCACACTTTTGCTTGAGCTACTCTGGAAAACACAGAAAACATCTCTGGTCACTTCCAGAAACAAAGAAGAAAATAGTGGCAAATGGAGGCAAGAGCTGTTTTATCTCCAGGGAACCTCAAACTAGTGTGCAACTAACTACAATGCCATGTTATGTCCTGCTTGCTGGTACCGCGGAGCTGCTCTATCTGAACCACAAATGAAGTTACACATTTCTAATGTTACCAATATAGCAACACATTCTAATCACAGCCCCAAGATAATAATCATGTAATTTCTACTTAGTGTATAAAGGCTATTATTAAATGCCCAGACTCAAATGGGAAGTCTCTTTTATAACTAAATTTACCATGTTTTTAAAATGTGGGCTTATTTGCTCTTCGCCTAATGCCAAACTGTAGCCTCGTGTCTTTCACCGATGTTTTTCAAGAAGGCTTCCAAAATTAAAGTTAGGGTTAAGTTTAAGTCCAGAGAGGGCTGCACCAGCACGACTTGCGAGAACTAAATATAACAGATGTGAGAAGGGAACACTGTGTCCTGTGAAAAGGAAAACAATTCAAAGAGATTTCCAGTTTAGTTTGGCTACTGAAACCATGGTTTTAGAAAAGGCTACAAATTCAAAAGTACTCCTGAGACAGCCAAATAACCCCAAGGATAAAGGAGCTGTTAAGTGTCATTTGCAGAGGAGGATTTGGATATCTGTTTAACCAAATAGTATGGGAACCACACATTTCCTAAAAGGGAAAAAAAATATATATCCTTGACATAGAATTGAAAATTATAGTTACACGGAGAATTGACTACTAATTCTAGCCCAATCCATAGCAACAGCTGTTACCACTGCTTCATTTACACATAACCCATTCAGAGAACTGTCCTCGGCCTAAGCAACTGATGCCATTCTCATTCTGCCATGGCCTTGCCCAGGGTTTCCGGGTTGGGCTGCTGTCAATTATCAGCCCAGCTGTCTGCAGCCATTGTGCTGATCTTTAGAGCCTGACTTTTGCAATGCTGACTGCAAACTGCAAAAAGCAATTCAACTTTACGGAAAATAAAACCACCTCGATGGCTCTGTAATGATTCACTCTTCAGCCCAGGTGTGCCATCCCTGTAATTAGTCAGCAAGACACCTTGAGCTTTGTTAGACCTAAAAACAAATCCATTTAACTGTCATAGAGGAGCTATTCCTGCCACATGGAAAATTAAGTAAAGAGGAGAGAAAAAAAAGCGTTCCACTTAAAGACAATTTGGCTAACAGATCACATATGTTCAGTTTTGTCTTCCTCTTGCCTTTTTTGGGTTTTAAATTTTATTACCCTGGGGCATTTGCACCAAACAGAATCTTCTTTCGTTGCTTAGAAATTAATCCACCCCTGCTGTTTATCCCTCATAAGAGTCATAATCCTCCATTTGTGACATCACAATTAGCCACTTGTGGTGATGATTATAATGTCATGAACAAAAGATTATGACTGGGAGTTGGAAGTGAAACAGCAGGAGCATTAACTGCTGAGCAAAGAAGTTCCTCTTTTCAAATAACCAAACCAAGCAATCAAGAATTGGAGGCTGGGAAAGGAGAGAAGGATGGGGCAACTCTCTGATGGAGAGAAATCCATCCACTTTTTGATGAGAAGCACTAAGAGAACTGAACTGGCAGTTTACCTGGAGAATAAGTACAGAACATCTACCACCTACATGTTTTTCTCACCAACCCCCTTAAAAAAAAAAGTGTGTTAAATAGTACAAAGAATTCCTATATATCTTTCACCCGTATCCATCACTGTCAACATTTAGTCATATTTGCTTTATAATTCTCTATACACATATTTTTTCTTCAACCATTTGAGACTAAGTTGCAGGCATTATGCCCCTTCCACCCCGAATACTTAAGCAAACTTTTTAAGAACAAGGACATTCTTTTACGTAACTATAGAATATTATCAAATTCGGGAAATTTAACATTGCTGTAATATGATCTCATTAATAGATCATATTTGAATTTCACCAAGCATTCCAAAAATTTCTTTGCCATTTGTTTTCATTACTAACTCACTTTACAATAATCAAGAAAATGAAGCCAACAGGTTTTATCGACTCTCCTCAATGATCAACAAGATTACTAATCCAAAACTGAAGATATTTAAAAATTTTAAATAAAGAGTAGGAAAAATCATAAGAGCTATCATTTATTTGGTGCTTACTATGTTCTCAACAAGCATTTTACATGAATTATCTCATTTAAACCTCATAAAAACTCCATGGGGTATGAGTCCTTATAATTCACATTTTACAAAAGAGAAATGAAAAACCATCCTCCCAGAATGAAGCATATATTGGAAACTACATCAAGGTGAAACACACATCCTAGACTTCTCCCTGTGACAGCGCTTCCTCAAAAGAACTAAATTCAAGCTGGTCCTAGCAGGCAGCCTGACAGGAATAGATTACCCAGATCCAGTCAACCTTCAGGACAAACTAAAAGCAGATCAATATTCCATTGTAAATGAGGACTGCAATTAAGAATGCAGATTACAGGGTCACGGCTGACTGTAATGTTTCAGCATTCGATCACTACAGAATATTCCAATACGTGTCCTGCCCTCTGAGCAAGTTTTATGGTTGGTTGTACAATGGGCAGCTTCTATGGCATTATTAACTGCCTATTTAACAGATCCAGGAATGCCATTTATTCTAAACACAGAGTGAATGTTTTAAAAGCAAGAAAAGCAGCTTTTCACAGGCTAAAAGCTTTTAGGATGGGATAGACCTTAAATTGCCTATTTCACAGACACAAAAATGGCTCCAAGGGAAGCTTGGACATTATTACATTTTTTCAGGAGAACATAAAGATATAATATTAACTCAACCTGACTCAAAACCAAAGCTATTCATCTAAACTAGTTGTGGAAAGGAACAAAATCCATGACCTAAAAGCCATGACCGCATTTGAAAGTAATTTCTATACCACTCTTATTTCCCACTAAGCACATCCCATGGTGCACCTGACATATATCACGTACAGATTTCCATCACCCAGAAAGCTTCAGTGTAGACACCGAACATCAACCAGATACCAACAGTTATTCTATTGCATCATCTACCCCTAGTCATCCCCGCCCAGCTAACTGGAACCTTATGATCAGAATAGCCACAGGAAAGGTTTGCTCACCAATATATCCCACGGCCCATACCAGAGGCTGGTATCATCGCATCTTTCTACCCCCCAACCCCTTTTATCAGTTGTGTTTTTTTTAAATAATAAAGAAATTGCTTCAAAAGCAGCCAACAGATCACCTACATATTCTGCCTGTCCTCACAGTATTCATTATAAAGCTGAGTCATGGCCAAAATTTTAAAATTGGGACATTCACCTAAAAATCCATATCTCTGGCTTCTCTTGAGACTCCATTTTGGCAATAGTGGGTACACTCTCACCCAAGGCACTGCTGGTGGATCAGAGAGCCAATCACCCGCTGAGATAAAGGCCCACCCATCCACCACATCCCTACCCACTCTGCTTCACCCATTCCTATGGTGTCCTCATAGTTAACTAACTAAAACAGGACACTTTTGAGAGTGAAGGTGGGGCACCGTTAATAATTACACTAGGACAAACTGGCATTAACAGGATATACAGTCATCCTACTTGGGTTACCAGTGTCTCCAGCTTCAAATCTCTGCAAGTCTGTCTTTGATCTTTTCTAACCCAACTGCTTTGGTTTGCTGTGCTCATCAGTTTTGCCTTGGGATTGAGAGGCTGAGAAATTTTAATGTCTAATTAGTAAATTGCTTAAGGGGACAATCAAAATTGAGAAAGAAAAAAATGTTCCAGTAGCGGGGCAGCTGAGAAAAAGTGGGACAAACTGAAGGGGGCAAGGTCTCAGGGATTTTACTTCTCCTGGGGATCGTCCTTAACTTTCCACAGAATTTCATTAAACCTTGTGAACCCTCTAATCATTGGAGGTTTTATTAGCTGGAATCTAATGAGGAGACCTTGAGACCATACTGTTAAGGTTTTTCAAGTGCTTACCAGTGTCACTGGGGCCTGGCTGGTGGTAGGGGTGCTAAACTTCTGGTACTTTTTAAGTAAAAATGATACAAGCTCCTCTGAAACGGAGCAACTACTCAAAAACCTAGCATGCATTCTGTCCTCCTGATGAGCTGTCAAGATTTCCTTTTAAAATGAACCCAGTGTGTAGTTGGGCTCGTTGCCAAATGTGGCAGCCATTAGTTTGAAAACAGTTTGAAATGCTCATGTTTTGGAATCATATAATCAAAATCAATTAATGTACCATTTGGGACTTTGTATATACATCCAAATCTCAGGCAGCAAGCTTTCCAAACTATCCAGTTTGACTATGGCACAGTCTTGCAGTGTTTCCATCAGTCTCTCCAATTACATCAGGCTGGTGTCTATGTGAATATTCTCTCCTCTTCTTCAAATAAACTTATTAGGTATGACTGTCTTCACTTAAGAAAAATACAAACAAAACCCCTACTCCAGAAAAGTTTCAGAAAAAAAGAAAAAAAATTATCTAATACAGAGATCCTCAAGGAGGGGTGGGCATTCATAGGCATCCCAAAATTCAGGGGTAGGGATGCAATGAAGAGTGTATTAGGTATTAAAAACATTTTTCCTCTAAAAAAATCTTTTAGAGAACAAAAAGAAAGTTGCAATCAATCAACAAATAGAAAATAGACAGGTTTGGGGTTATTTTTAATAGTTATCAAAACAGGACATGGTTATATTAGGATTGTGAAATAGCTGAAGTAATTCTTTCCTAGAAAGGTGGAATGTCACGCTGAGAAACCTGGAAGCCAGAATGGGAAATCCACTTTGGGTTCTCAGTCAGTAAACTCCGTTTATCAGAGAGGTAGCCATTCTGTCGGGTGATGTTCCAAGCTAGAGGTCAAGATATAAAGACAGAGGGAAAAGCTACAATGCACTACACTTCTTTTAAAATAAGAAGGGGGATGAAGGGAAATACCGACAGGTTGTACCTGGCAATTCCAAGCCCACCTGCTCCACCCTGTTCTTGACACCCTCTCTGTGTTCTGAGGCAATGTTATTTGTAAAGACTAGACCACTAAGCAGACGCTTTAAAACACATTTCTTCCTTGGGCCAACATAAACATCTATCCCTTCCTTGATTTTTAAAAATTCATGAGGCCACCCGTTCAGGTATTCCAAATGGTTTCCTCAGCTGCTGGTTTTCATGTGTCTTTCAGAAGGACAATCATTATACATACATCATCTATGTTCTTTTGACTGGGGGAGGACACTCACATCCAGGCCTTTGACTTGCTCATGAGACTGCAACTGGAAGCTGCCAGAGTTGATCCACGTAGCCCACCCACAGCCTTTCTTCCCACTTGGCCTAGACCTGCATGCGGCATGTTGTTTTTCCAAGTGAGGTGTCTGTACCTCTGCTATCAAATTTCCCAAGCAGCTTTCATAAATTTTAGTTCATGAGGAAGCGCGCACATAAGTTACTTCTCAAGGCCCTACCGGTCATTTCTTTCCCTTCCTCTCACAGTCCCGGCCCAATAAGCCCAAGCACTCTTCATAATGACTCATGCTCCAGGCATCCCACATCAAAGGGGGCTGCCAGTTTCCAAACATTACTAACTTAAAAATGTATATATCTAATAAGAAAGCCACTCTACTGCTCTGGGACCCTGCACATTAGAAATTTCATTGATTCCAAATCAAATCAAAAGGGACTGGAAAATGGAAAGTCAGTAAAATATAGCCAGAGCCATGGATAGAAAAGCAATTTTTAGACACATAACAATAGGCAAATTTTAATCACGGGCCTTTATCTAGGGCTTTCCATTTGCATATGTTATAATTAATAAGTAAATATACATCTACCAAAAATTTACCACTGATCTATTGGGATCTCAATCCAAGGTAATCAATGGGTTGACTATGGTGTCCAAAAATCTAAAGCCAGCAATGTGACCTTTACCAACAAGTTACTTTATCTCTCTTTGTCTCATTTCCTCACTTGTAAAATAGGAAGAATAGTAGGAACTGTCTCTGAATGCTGCTGTAAAGACTCAATCAGATAAAGTAGAGAGCAGGTGTAAATACCGAACCTGTCCCAGACTTACACTCATGGAAGAGGTAGTAATTAACAATAACAGATTCTTATAACCCAGGTAGTGATTAACATTAAATGTGTTCTTACCCAAATTAACTTGAGGCTCACAGAACAGATGATATTCCTCACTCAGGATTCTCAATCTAATGAACTGTGGAGGCAGATAAGAACGAAACTGTGACCCGTGTTCACAGTTACCCAGTCTCTGTGTGTCTCCACTGCCCCCTGACCAGTGGAAGGCCTGGAAGAGCCCTCAGTTGAGAAACGGGAGGGACGGGAATCAGCAGCTTGTGATGAATGAACAACAATGACAGACCACTATCCAATGACATGAACTATCCAATCTCCATGTACACAATAGTATCTCCATAAGAGTCAACGCGACTGTGTCAAACAGAAAATATATCGAGGCACTAAAACATTTGGCAATAAAAATTATTTGGTGGACTAAAGTGTCCGTGTGTGTGTGTGTGTGTGTGTGTGTGTGAGAGAGAGAGAGAGTGAGAGAGAGAGAGAGAGAGAGAGAGAGAGAGAGAGAGAGAGAAACTGTAAGATTCACTTGAATTACAACTCAGCATTCAGAGAATAGACTCATTTCACAGACTTTGATAACTTTTCTAATTAAAGATTTCTGGTTTTCATCTAATCGGTTATCATAATTCAAAATTCCTTGATGAATCATGAAAATAATATTTAAACAATAATGTCTTAAGATGATGACCAACAAGTTTGTATCCATTTGCAAGAATGCTCTAAAACACTTAAAGCAGAGGTATCCAATAATAGTGTCTTGGTTAAATTACAGCATTCTACAAAATATGGCCATGCTACAATGGCATGACATGTGACAGACACCTAGGAATGATTACACCAATGTCAATCTGTAGGCTTGGAAAGATGTTTATGATTAAATTACACACATATATAAAATTTTTATTAAAGAAAACTCAAAATTCAAAAACAAAAGTATATAGTGAACCCTCATGTACATATTACCCAGCAAACACTATTTAAAATTTAAGGCTAAATCTTGTTTAAGCTCAAACACTAGCCATACCTTTTCCTAGCCCCTCGATTATATAGCCCCAACCATATCAATCACGGTATTCTATTAAAAGGGATAAAAGACAATATAAGACTAGCCTATAAAACATCCTGTTTTTTTTAAAAAGCCAAAAGTATGTACGTACCAGAAAAAAAAGACTACACACCTAAAAGGTAACAAGCAACGTCTGTGGGTGATGAGAATACAGGGGCATATTTTAGGTCGATGCGTTTTTAATTAACTATTTCTACAATGAACCAATCGTACATTACTTGCATTATAAAGACAAATGAGCAGGTAGAAAGGACAAAATGGGTAAAGGGAGTCAAATATATGGTAACAGAAGGAAACTAGACTTTGAGTGGTAAGCATACAATAAAGGATACAGACGTTGAATTATAATGTTGTACACCTGAAATTTATATGTTATTAACCAATGTTATCCCAATAAATGTAACTTAAAAAAAAGAAATAGTTTTAAATTTCTCTGAAAAAAAATAATTAATTAAATCAAACTCACCCTGTCCTTAAAAATATTTTGGTACCAAAAATGAAACAATCTCAAGTTATTTTTACTAAACATATTCAAATTTACTGCTAAATCTAATTTTTCTATTTTCTGTATTTTCCTAAACTTTACCATTCTAGATTAGTTCCTTATCCCCCCCCCAAAAAAAGATCCAAGTCAGCAACATAAAATTATGAGAAAAAAAATTGTACACACACACATACATACACGCAGATGTAAAGTTTGTATAAAGAACACTGCTTGCTATACATCACGTGCCAGTTCTTACTAGAAATCATTATTCAAAAAATGTTAAGAGCTGATGCAAATTTATAGGGCACCAATGCTGAGTGACAGACATCTGTGGTAGGGTAATGCTAGGCTGTTTCTTGCTTTGTTGATTCAACAATCAGCACTGAATGTCTTCTGTTCTAATTTATTTTAACTTCTGCTTAATTAAATGCATAAAAGAACTAATGTGTTAGATTTGGGGATTTAAAATGACTTTCACCCAGCTGTTTTTAAACACACTAGGAAATTTCTTGAATATAATTGTTCTTTTAGAGGCAAAAAAGCAGACTGTAACCATGACATTCACACAGAGGGGAATTATCACCTAGTGACACTATCTGACAACTTATAAACAGTAATTCCCATCCAGAGTTTAAAGATATTCCAGGAATTCTCCAGCTACCTCATAAGGCGATATAAAAATTGCAATAAGAAAAGGTCAAGATAAAATTATTTCAAATTCATTCTCAAACAATTCAAACAAGTGCTCAATAACATCTGCTAGATCAAACAGAATCCGACAAGCACATCGATCTCACTTTTTTGGAGAACTAAGGCGTCTTCTTCTCCTACCCCACCCCAACACCAATTTTTTTAAAAATGGGGTATTTGTAGAGTTCCATTATGGCTTTAAATATGTTTGTTAGGTAACAGTAAAACCCAAAAATGAGAGAGAGGGAAGATGGAAATCAATATCCAGATCTTTCTACTCAAGTCAACATTTCAGTGTCTCTCTTAGAGATGCTCTAGGTTTTTCTCATGCACAACCACATGTTCTTTCCCTATAATTGAGGTATAATTGACATAACAACATTATATCACATTAACATTAAATTCAGATGTACAACATAATGATTAGATATATATGTGTATATATATATTGCAACATGATCATTATAATATATCTATTTAATATCCATCACCACACATGGTTACAGTTTTTTTCTTGTGATGAAGATCAACTCTCTTAGCAAATTTCAAATATATCCAACATAGTATTATTAATTATAGTCACCATGCTGTGCATTACATCCCCAGGACTCAATTATTTTATGACTGTTAGTTTGTACATTTCTTTTCTCTATATTCACCCATTTTGCCCACCCCTCAACCCCTGGCCTCTGGCAACAACCAATCTGCTCTCTGTATCTATGAGTTCAGTTTTGTTTTTTCTTTAATAGATCCTTAACATGAGGAATTTATGTTCGACTTACTCCAACCCTCCTGTCCATCCAAGTGCTATTCAGAGTTCATATTTAAAAGAACATGTAGAACATATTTCTACTCAATCTGGTGTTTAATGCTGAGTTTGTACTCAGTAACAGGGCTGAACTACAGTAACATGTATAATGCAGTATCCTCCACTTTGCAAACTGAAATATCACAATGGGAGCCCAATAGTATAACATCTCAAACTGGTATTTCATCCCATGGGACCATTCAGGTTCTTGGTTATTTGCCAGAATTTGAGGAAGAACCTTGGCCAAACTTTTAATCCACAGAACTTTTAATTATTTTTAGAAAGCACAAAGAGCCAGCTTTACTTACAAGGGCAATTTTTAATTTTTTAGACTTCAAAATATGAGGAACTCTAAGAAAGTTTTCTCTTCAAAGCATTCACACCTCATTGGGGGAAATTCTAAGACCTCAAACACAATCATTAAACCATGTGGATGTCTTTTCCCATTGATATTGAAGATTTTCCTTCCATCAGTCTCCCCTGGACCACTTTTCAGCCTGGGGACCAACATGTTCTCAACTGAAGCCAATTAACCAATTGCCTTAGTTGGCCTGATTCTTCCATCTTTATAATGTTTCTGCTTTACACATCCCCCAAGATATGGCAAGCCCATTCGGTAGAAGGCTGGGATTTTCAATGACCCAAAGCAAACAAAAAATGCCAATGAGGAAGGTCTTTTCTGTAGTTCTACTTTATTTTTTCTCAAAGAATAAATAATAATTTTCAAACAATAATCCAAACTGGACCATGACAAATTCCTGCACGTTTCAGAAACTTGCACTAAGGCAAATGAGTGCCTCTGAGCAGGACTCATGAAAATGCATTGAGGCCAAAAGTGATTTTAAACACAATGCTTCCCATAGCTAGTCCCCTTCTGAAGGGTTTCCATCTCATGTTGCAGAGGTTAATGAGTTAGTGGGTCTCCTCTAGGTCTAACTTTGGAGTTTAGTTTGACCATATGGGAAGCAGAGATAAGCAAGTAAAAAGATGTGGAGCTGATCAATACAAGCAGATAATGCCATTGTGAATACAGATTACAAGTTTGCAATGCTATATAACATAATTTAAACAGATATTACAAAATGGACTCTTCCTAGGCAAGGCACTCTTAAGAATAACTTAGGTATGTCTGAAAGCCACAGTGACATTTTGAGAACTCTGGGAACTAGTTAATTTTCTGACATTTTTAGATCTAGACAATTCGCTGGCCTAAAAGAATTAGAAATTTTCAGAAAGAACCAAATTTCAGAATAAGTCAACCCCGACCCTGAGTCTTCCAGAGTTTTTGAACATTAGCCACTAACTACAGATTGAGTCCCCAATGCAACTCAATCCACTCGGATTAAAAAAAAAAAAAAAAAAAAAAAAAAAAAAAAAAGCTAATAATTAGAATTTACCACAAAGCAGGCCCAGTGTTAAGGTTTTTAACAGCTTCCCAAGAGGCTATTACATATCAAGTAGGTATTTAACCCCACCGAACAGACAAGGAGACTGCTATGGTCTACGTGTATTGTGCCTCCCAAAATTCTTATGTTGAAATTCTAATCCTCAAGGTAATGATATTAAGAAGCAAGGTCAAGAGGGTGGAACCCTCAGAATTGGGATTGTGCCCTTATGAAAGAGAGCCTATAAAACTAACTATTCCCTTCTACCATATGAGAAGGCAACAAGAAAGCATGATTTATGAACCAGACACCTAATCTGCGGCACTCCCTAGCCTTGGACCCCCTAGCCTCCAGATCTGCGAGAAATAAATTTATATATAAGCCACCCCAATAATGATATTTTTTCTAATAGGAGCCCAAAAGGACTAACACAGAGACTAACGCTCAAAGGGATTGAATAAAGTTGTTCAAGGTCAAACAGCCAGTGGGCCAGGATTTGCACAGAAGTCTAGGTCAGTGGACTCCGGAACAGAGGCATTTAAACACCCAGTCAAGCCGCCTCTTCCCTCAAAGGAGCAACCCCACTTCACTGCACTAACTGACAGACAGCATGCCTTCTGTCCTGTGGGACCTCCCAGTTCCATCTGCCACCTCCTTGTTGCCCAACCAGTTGTATGCAACGCCAGGATAAACCACAACCCCTTCTTGACTTGTGCCTATTTATCTCAAGCACAACTGATGTTTTGTAGCCATGAAGGACACACATCTCATAAAGTAATGCATCTTCTTCAGAACATTAAGATAAACCTGGGTGATGTAGTTCCAAGCAGCAAAGTCCTTGCTTCAAGGAGGAAAAAAGGGTAAAACATTCACTTATTTAACAATATACTGTAGGCATTGGGATCCCATAGTAAACTTAAACAGACTAACACTCTATCTAAAATCACTACATCACTATAATTGTCTGGATAAGTCTATAAAGAACAGAAAAGAAGGACAGGAGTGACTGCTCCTACAGACACTGAAAGCCATTAGCATGCAGCAGGTTATGAACATGCTCAACATTCCTTCCAGCCTCAACACAAAGACCAGCATCCGAGATCCCCACACTGTTTGGAGTTGGCTCTCCTGACCTGATGCTGGGTCTCAGTGAGCAACTCATACCATCTCAAGCTCTAAGCCACAAAAATCATCCATCAACCCCACAGGACACGAGGCAGTGAAAAATCTCTGCCTGAAACAGACACCTCTGTTCATATCTTCTGTTTTCATCTATATAAGCTCAGTCCACTCTCTACCTAAAATCAAAATTTTAAATAACCAATCCTAGAAAGTGGCCAGTATTCTTAACTTATGAATACTTAGAAAGAGATGTCAATAATAAAAATGCAGTGCACAGTATTAGTTTTACCTAGTGGCAAAACCATAATTATATAGCATTTCTATATTAACGAAAGTTCAACATAATAAGTGAGCCAAAAAACTAGGACACCATTGATTTAATATAGAGTAAATAAGTATCCTGTGAATTAGGTGTGAGCAAAGGGCTTTGTGTTGCAGCTCATCGTAATTTCAGATAAAAAGGAGTTTGTGTGGTGAAGTGAATCTTCCTAATGAATGACAGCCTAGTGAAACATGCTTTTAACCCAAAATAATACCATCTCTTGAAAATATCAGAGTCACATTTGTTATGATTTTACTCCAAGATCTCATTTAACTTCAAGAAGTGTCTGCAATGTTCAACAGAGGGTAATGCTCACAAAATAACCTTTAAAAGAAAGCGATAAAACCATAAAACCAATTAAAGTCTTACACATTTCCTCTAATACTTTCTGTAAATTTTGCATAATTTGATTTGACAAAAGAAACTTATTTCTCCCTCCCCATTCAACCTGGAGCCACTGTGTTATGAGCTACCCCATACGTTGCCAGTTGCTTTCTACAAAAATGGATCTGTTCATTTTAATTCTTAAGCTGTTACAGGGAAGCAGAAAGAAGAATGGAATGCTATCTTCAACTTTTGTATAGAGTTAAAGGCCACTTTGTAGAGCAATACTGTCCATACTCATTTTCCATCTCTGCAGCACCTGAACTGCACACTCACTGACAACTGTCCCTCAATCTGTCCTGCCATACCGTCTCCCATTTTCATATGTTTAACTTCATCTCCTCATTTCCCCTCTCTCACAAAGAATTGCTGAGAATGCCCTGAGGAAGAAGTGTGTCCTATAAATGTTTAAATATCAACCATAACACTGAGAATGAGGCAAATACTTGGACCCTCGAAGTATGAGATAAACTAACTAAATCGTATTTGAAAGTTTATGGAATTATGATTCTTTTTTGTATTTTCCTACCTGTCTGGACTACACATGTGAATGAGAATGGTTTTGTGCAGGGGTGGCATACTTCTTCTATAAAGAGCCCAATAATAAATATTTTAGGCTTGGCCAGAAACCACTCAAATGATGCACTCAAATCTGCCACTGTAGCAAGGAAACAGCCATAGACAATAAGTCAACACAGCACGGCTGTATCCCAGTAAAACCTGATTTACAAAAATAAGCAAGTGGGCCAAATGTCTGCCTGTGGGCTCTGGTTTGCCAAGCCCTGGTCTTGAGAATCAAGTCTTAGAATCAGCAAAATGAAGTTAAGAGACTAGTAATAGACCAGGCTGATACTTATTAGCTGGGTAATTCTGGGCAAGTCACTTAACTTTTCTTTGCTTAGAGAAACCCTGCAACATTAAAACCATCTGCCGAGTACATTGTTTTTATCATTTCAGTCCACATTCATAACAACTCTACAAAGCTGGTTTTCCTTTTGTCCACTGACAGATGACAAAAAAGGCAGCACAGAGAGGTCTGGCTGCCTGCTCCAGGCCCCATGGCCTCAAAGAACTGAACACAATCTTGTCGAGTTTACCACATACACTTCCCAGAAGTGGAAATTATTTGGCAAATGAAAACTGGTAGGTTTAACTTTAAGAAAATAAGATATCCAAAGTCTCTGAGCTGCTATCAAAAGAGTCCCCATATTCATCGGGCCCAAAAGTAATTCAGACAGATGGCAGGAGAGGAGAAATCTCATCACCTTCACACCAGGAAGAAGCCTTCCACAGCTACACAGCAGCGCCCTTGATCTTGACCAGCAAGCAGAAGAGGAACAAGGATTTTATGAAGCACCTAAGAGTTTATTATACTCTGCAGCTCTTTCTCTTTTATAGGATTTTCTGCCCAAACTCAACAGCCACCACCATTCTAGAGAAGTTAACATCAGTCTTCATTTATCAAGTAACACACACAACCACCTCTGGTTCCCAGTGTAAGCAGCCATTTTCTTTGGACATAAATAAATAAATAAATAAATAAATAAGGTGAAGCTTGACTTCTAGTCCTTGCCAATATAATCTTATTTCATTTTGTTTTCAGGATTTCTCAAATTCACACACGAAATTCTCACTAAAAGAACTTCATGGGCACACTTCACTTTTAGAAAAATAAAGAGTTTCAAATCACACACACACATAGCAATGCAGAAGGCCAAACAATACGTTTCTTACCTCTTCCAGCTCTCAGGTTCTGAATGGTGGAAAAGTGGGAGCTCACATGGTCAAGATCATCCCTACCTATTACGACATTTCTGTCTTCAGAATGTAACCCCCAACAACAGCACAATAATACAAAAGCAGAACAAAATAATATCTGATATTAAATACGCTCCCTCATGAGAGTCCCAATTTAAACAGGAGTCACATTAATAGTAGTACCAAGATTCATCAGAAAACTCTATTTGCCAGAAGAAAAGAAAAACACACACACACTAACACAAAAACTGGGTATGTTCAATTGGTTAAACTTCATAAAACCCTTCAGACAATAGAATCCTACAATATCTTCCCATAATGCCTTTTTTAAGTCTCAAACTATCATTAGTATTATTTACAACACAAAGATAGAATCGTTTATACTGAATATGTAGATTTCTACTCGGTCACTTTATTGAGACAATTTCAGTGCAAGAAATAATCTGGACACATTCTTGAACTAAAGATTACAAGACAAGGAATGATGGTCATCAGCATCAAGGTGTCTGCTACCCCAGGCCATCCCATAAGTGAGTACCATGAACGTGGCTTCCCGCTGAATAACTGACTCACAATTGCAACGTTACCTTCTTGGAAATAAAAGGGATGTTACATCATTTTGACAATAAGGAGCATGAGCAGAGGGAATCTGAATAACACAACCAGAATTAATTCTGAGGAATCTGAGAAATATGTGTCTCACACCTTCTATAGGTCAGACATCCTAGAATGTACTTTAAGCACACTATCTCCAAGCCTCAGAGTAACCTTGTAAGAGAGGGGTTATTTATCCCCATTACACAGAGCATGATATTATGGCTCAAAATCACATGATGATGCTCATTCATTCACTCAACAAAAATCTTCCAAGAACCTGCCATGTTCCATGATACTAGGCATTGAAAAGTGACTGACATAGACACATCTTAGCCTTTGTAGAGTTTGCCATTATCTAAGTGGCAAAGCCGGATTCCAAATCCAAACCTGAATAAAATGCCAATGTCCTTGCTCTTTCCAATACTTTTGAAAACTATGTAAATGGGTTACATCATAAGCTACTCAACTTGGAGGTAAATTGAATCAGAAGCCAACTTCTGTATTCTGTATCTACAGCACCTGCGCTGCCCTCCCTTGTTCACCTGCTCTGCACTCCTGCAGAATGACAGTCACATGTGCCAAGTCACCATCAATAACTCTTAGTGGGGAGGTCTTTTAAAAGTGCTATTGGAACAGACCTTCTTTGTGCATGCAAAGTGCCAAATCTGACCCCAAAACATTCCCCCTTTCTATCTCCAGAAAGGGCTTTCCCTAAGTCCCTACCATTGTTGGTCCCCATTCAAAAGGTATGCCCAGGGAAGGAATTTGTGTATGGATTCAGTGATGATCAGTTGCTCTGATCTATCTGGCCCCCATCATAAACTTGTATTAGTTATGTATTACTGTGCAACAAATGATCCCACAACATAGTGGCTTCTAGTAGCAAACACTTACGATCTCAGTTTCTGTGGGTCAGAACTCCAGATCAGTTTAGCTGGGTGGTTCTGGCTCAGGGTTTCTCCTAAGGTTGCATAAAGGTGTCAGCTGGTTTATAGTCATCTGAGTATGTGACTTGGGATAGAGGATGTACTTCCAAGTTCACTCACATGGCTTCCAGTAGTAGAAGGTCTCAGTTCTTCACCATGCAGGCCTCTCCACGGGGCTTTCTGAGCATCCTCACATCGTGGCTAGGGACCGCCCCCAGAGCGAATGGTCCAGGGCAGCAAGTCTCCTTAGGGACCTGTCTCTAAAGTTACTATCACTTTCACCTTATCCTTTTCATTAGAAGTGAGTCACTAAGTCCAACCCATACTCAATGGAAGGAGAATTAAGCTCCAACTCCTGAAAAAAGGAGTGTCAAAGAATTCGTGGACATATTTTAAGATAACTATTACCTTATAACCCTTCTCTAAGATGAGAAGACATCAGATCTTCAGGAGAACTCAGGCTTATTAACCACAAATATAGACCTATAAGAAAAGTTTAAAGTTGATTTCTTTCTATTGATTGGTCTTCTAAACAGACCTAGTCAACAGGTCAGCTACACCAAAGGATGAAAATCAAACTTGATTAGACGTTAGGCCTAGTACTTATTTTAATTTAAATTATCAACATTTGAAAAGAAACTGTAAAAGGCTGGTGTCTTTGATGTACTGTTGTCCCTAAATTATTATTCACTTTTCCACAATCACATTTCAAAACTATCTCATTCACAGGTGCTGGGTTTTCTTGTGTCTAGGGCTGCATTCTTTACATAAGAATATAAACATCTATGCCAGGTATTATTATTCCATAGAAAGGAAAAAACACTAGATGATTTACAAACCAATAAAGCCCTTTATCCAATGCAAGATAACGAGAGTAGAAATTTAGAAACAAACATGAAATATACTGATTATTTAATTTCTAGTGTTTCTAATATTTATAGCATGATAAAATGTCTCGAGCTAGAAAGTCATTCACCAAAGACACCATAATTCTAAGAAATATTCAGTTGCATAAATGCTTACATATTTTAAACTGCCTCAGGCAGCCTATAGATAAAAAAGATATACACAAGCACAAGAAAGAGCATATAGAAACTAGGAGAGAAATAACATTCACCCAAGCCAAGATTTGCTACTCCTTCATCCAGAAATAACTTTTTTTTTATTTTAAAAAAAGGCAACTGTCATGAAAAGAAAAAGAAGACTTCAGACTTTAGTCTCAGCAAACAGTAAGGCCAGCCACTTCCTTCTTTAAATGAGGGGGGAAATATTCAAACCTGTTCAATGAACTGTTTAAGGTTTCCTATGTCCAAAAATTGTCATTATTGTCAACACATGAATACTGTGTTGTAGTGAACTGGATGCTGTGCTGGAGACATCCCTTCCATCAACTCCTTCAATCCTCGTATCAATAGCATGAGGCAGGTATGACTAGTATCCCATCTTAATGAAGAGGAAACTGAGGCTTAGGGAAGTTAAATAACTTACCACTCACTGTTTACATGAATATTAGGTAATCCAGTTTCAGAGCCCATGCTTTTGACCACTATATTTTATACTGCTGCTCACAGTCTGTACAGAAGGTCTCTCTCTCTGAGAGTGCCTGGGAAAGGTTTGGGTTCAGATATACCTCCAGATCAAAGAAGAAACTTTATGCAACACCCCTGCACTGCCTGTAGAAATCACAAGCTTCCGCCTGCATTAAAAAACACCAAAAAATTCTGTCAGGCAGGTTGACATTCATCTGTTTAATGTATCCAAAATTTCATTCTTTTTCATACTATGTTAATGGTTTCTGCCATATCCACATGCCCCCATACAAAAATTTATTCTTTATTTTAAAAATCAACTCAGTTTTTCCAATTCGGTGAACCTGTTTTGAAAGGAAACTTTACATTACATCCAGGAATGAAAAAAATAGTATCATTTGATTGAGGTAAACAGGTTACCAAAAATAATAAGTCAATCATGACATTTTCCCACAGACCCAGACATGACTTCAGAACCCATCTCAGCATATGTGTTCTAAGTAGACTCTACCTATTAATCACCAGTGACATTCAAAACAAAATCTACTAGCCATACCACCCACGTAGGATCTAATCTTTGGACAGAGAAGGAACTTGACACTTAAAAGTTTTTTCAATGTATATCTGCCAAAGTTCTTTTGGGTAGTAAATGCTCAAAATGAGGATCCAGGCTTCCATTTTCTGACTCTCCTTACTGCTGGGGAAACTATCTGCAAAGGTTTTGTCACTTTAAGAAGTGTACACAGCACCATCAAACCCTCTTCCTCCAATGAAGCAAAAAGCACTCGGTCTAGAACTACCCAAAACTGAACTAGAAGACACTTAGCTGAGCAGCACTATTTGGACTTGCACGGTCAAAGCCTTTGGCGATGAAAAAAAAAAATCTTATATGCCTACAATAACAAGCCCTGAAAACATCTAATCAAAATGACAGTCGCGGAGCTAAATAAAACAAAACGACCAGCATCTTGTCTTTGATGTTCATCAGGCTCAGGACCCTGAAAAGCAGAGATCGGCAAGTCTTCCAGGCAGCGGGAGTTCCCAGGTGCCCTCGACAGGCCTTCAGCTCTGTCAGAGAAAGGGGAACAGAGCAGTGGCAAAAAAAAACAACACCGATTTCATGCCCCCGAATAGAAGGCTGTCAGCAACAATTCCCAAAGACATCCTCCAAAGCCAGCCACGGAAAGCGTTTCATTCTTGGTCCGAGAACAGATGCAGAAGTTAAGTGCCAAGGACACAGTGGGCAGAACCTATGACGTCTAAAACAGAAACATCTACCAAATTCCTACGGCAGATGATGTTTTACTGGAAGCAGCAAAGAAGTACGAGCCAGGGAGCATGAGAAAAATACCACGAGTCTCTAACAAACTCATTCTTTCATTCTGTAAATATTTTATTAGGTGATGGGTGCTAGGACAGAGCACTGAAAAAAAGAAAGATTCAAATCCTTGCCTCTCAAAGAACTAGTATCCTAGTTTGGGAAATAAAAAGCAAAATAAACACTTATTTCAGCAATAAGTGATAGAAGGAAAACAAAAGTTGAAAGCACAAGCGTGATGAGGGTGAGGTAGAGGAGATAGAAACCCGGGTGTAGGAGGCTCAGTTTAGACATCTGACTCCCTATTTTAGAGAAATAAATTTAAATTGTCATCCAACCTTGCCAACATCACACAAAATAGTTAATGTCAGAGCTAGTATGTGAACCCACACCTACCTGGCTATAAGGCCAATTTAAGCTCTTATTCATGATGGTACCCTTCCTCCTCTAACCTTGTGCCTGCTCCTGAAACCTCACCTAGTCATTCTCCTGGGACAACTGGAGTCACAAGGTCCAGCCGCAGTGTGACCAGCCCTGAACATACAGGCATTGGTACCTGCTTGGTCCAGGCTGGAACATTCCTATTCTGGCAGTTTTGCAGCCCCTAAAAGTTAGGTCCTGCTTCCATCCCGTCCCAGGACCTAGAACTCTTGTATTTCCCAAACATCTTCTTTCTGGAGCTGTCTGTCCATTGGGTGAGTACCTAGTGTGAGTGCCCAAGAATGCACAGTAACTGATGAGTAAGGGTACATTCATGTCACCAACAGCAGTAAGGCCAGGTCAAGTGGACCCTAGGTGCTCAGCAGCCCACTTATCAACAAGCAAAGCACGGACATCTTACCCGCTGATGTGTGTTATTAATCAACTTAAAGACAAAGAAGACAGCACAGGGCTCCCTCCAGCCATGTGAATGGCACTCTTTGAAAAGGAAAGTCCAAATGCTCATTGTGAATAACTGCTGTAAAACCTCATCTTTAATCAACTGATTTCATTTTGAGCTAAAAAAGTTGGAGGGGTAGGGGACAGCACATACAAGAAACACTAGACCACAATGAAGCCTCAAGAAAATAAATCAAAGATATATGCAATGGTTTAGCTGAAAGCCTGTATTAGAATGTAAGCTACCTTAGGACAGGGATATGTTTTGTTCACTGCTCTATCTTCAATACCTGAAATATGGGTGCCTACCATATAGTAGGTTGTAAATAATATCTGGAGACTAAATAAAAACCTTGTCTACAAAGGCAAAAAATTGAAAACAAATTAAAAGCTGTGATACCAGAAAGTAAAGATCAAGAAACAAAGGAAAAACAGAATGGAGATTCCTCAAAAAACTAAAAACAAAGCTGCCATACAACCCAGCAAGTTCACTCCGGGTATTTATCCAAAGAAAACAAAAACATAATTCAAAAAGATGTATATACCCCTAAGTTCATTACAGCTTTAGTAGTAATAGCCAAGCCATGGAAGCAACCTAGATGTCCAACAGATGAATGGGTAAGAGGTGATGGGTGCATATATACATATATATATGTATACACACACACACACACACACACACACACACACACACACACACACAATGGAACATTATCATCCAGCAATTAAAAAGAACGAAATCTTGCCATTTACGACAACATGGATGGAACTAGAGGATATTATGCTAAATGAAATAAGTCAGACAGAGAAATATAAATATCATTTATGTGGAATCTTTTTAAAAAATGAATAAATAAAACAAAACAGAAACAGACCCATAGATATAGGAAATAAGCAATAGTTGCAAAAGGGGGTGGAGGTAGGAAGATAAAAAAGAAAAACTAAGAAAAATGTTTTCAATATTCAAGGGTTTGGGACACAACCCAGCCAGCTCACCTCCTATTTTGTGGAACAGTCATCTCTTATTCACATGTATATTGGGGGATATAGAAGCATTTCAATTCTACATTTGCTAAGGTGTCACCTCAACTTTTACATCAAGAGAGGGATGGTCAGGAAACAGAAACTCCAAAGAAAGGAACCCTTTCATAAAATAAATGATTATCAACACCTTAAGATAATCAACACCAAACTGTGCAAATATGCATTAGCACAAATCAACTTGAATACACCTTCAAGAAAAAATGGAGTACAACTGACATTCCTTCTTGACTGGGATGTTTCAATGATAATATTTGTTTAATCCATATTTTTATGCACCTATTATGTGCCAGCACTGTTCGAGGACAAATATAAGAAGCAATAAAACTGATACAGTTTCTTCCAATCTTACCTTAATCTACAAGATAAAGGGAGATCACGAACAGGTCAACAAATAAATGAAAATATATCTTGCAAATAAGGTTCGATGCTGATAAGACAATAATCAGTGATGAAATAAGGAGAAAAAGGGGAAGAAAAGAGAAGACCTACTTCTGTCATTGAGAGGGAGCACTGTGCACAGTGCTCTACACAGGCCTGGCATGGGACTCAGATACTCAACCACCCCACCGGCAGAGCACTCACTGTGCTCTACATCTTGAGAGGCTGTTAAAAAACATGGAGGAACCCTGCTCTGTCAAGCCATGCAAGCCCAGGGCTTCAAGTAAGAACTCGTGATAAAACGGTCAATAGGCTAGAAATATATTATATGTATATTCATTTAACAACCACGTCTCAAAAAAATATAAAGCAAAAACTGACAGAATTCCTCCTACATATCTCCTAAGTATGCGATGAAGATGTGAGAATGTATCAAGTATCTGACATACAGCAGGCATACAGCAGGTACTTACAGAGTGATTTAAAAGGTTGCCCAAAGATGAGCCGGGAACAAGAACAGTTTCCATTCTCAAGTGACCACCACTTCCCAGTCCCTTTGCTAAATGTTGTTCACACATTGGATCCACTTCCCACAACGACGCTATGAGGCACAAGAGTAAAGTGAGGTCCAAAGATATTAGTAATTCGCCAAGGTCAAAGACTCAGGAAAGGCACACGATCTCATGCCCTCTTCATGCCTCAATCACACTGGACCCAGCTTCTTCTGAGGTCAGCCATGAAAAACAGGACAAGAGAGACACCATTCCGTCAACTCTCTGTGTAATACATTAAATTCCTTAATGACCCTGCCATGTTCCTTGACAGTTCCCCACTAACGAAGCATACACATGCTGTTTCTAGTAGATTCCAGTTCATGCTGATTTCACAAGAAAACTAGGAGTAGTCCGAGCCAAGTTTAATTCTAACTTCACAGGCAAGCAGGTTCTAGAGTTTCCCTTGTACAGAGCTGGGCCTTACACTGGAAGGAGGTCACCTAGATAAGCAAAGAAAGTTGAAGAAGTGGGAAACAACACATATGAGAAAGTAGCAGGGCACAATGAATCCCAGCAATAACAATAACAACAAAACCCAAAGATACCAAAGATATGTGCAATGACTTAGCTACCAGGATGGAGCTAGACTGTGAGATCCACAAGGGCAGACGTCTGTTTCATTCACTTACTGTATCCTAGGTACAGGATACAGGAAACAGGAGTGCTTGGCACATAGTATGTTATAAATAAGTATCCGGGGACCAAATCAAAGCATTAAAAAATGAAACAAATTAAATGTTCAACATCAAAATAATAGAAAAACAAACTGGTCCATTAACTGAGGATTACTACTGCAGATGTTAAAAATTATTGGAAATAGCAGACAAGAGGCAATGTCCATTATGAACCATGATGGAAAAGGGGACTTAAAGAAATGAGAAGTGTTCACAATATGAAGTGAAAAAGTAGGCTCCTAAATGCCATATATGCCCTTTCCCTATTTTGCATGTTTTCTTAAAATGTTCTACAATGAACACAAATTTGCTCATTGACATAATTTCTACCTCCATGAGATCAGGTGGTTGGGTTGTATTATAAATCTCCCCTCCTTTGACAAGGAAATTCTGTAGCTGCCCAAACAGGTTTCTGACCCTTTACCCAGTGACAAATAGGTGGCAGTTACTTTAGAAGAGTAGTTCTCAGTGTGTGTGTGTGGAGGGGGCAGGGAGGGCAGGGAATGCTGTCCTCCAGGAAATATCTGGCAATGTCTAGACATACACTTTTGGTTGTCCCAACTGAGGTGTGGGGAGGCATGCTAATAGAATCTACTGAGTACAGGTCAGGGACGCTGCTAAACAAACATCCTACAACACCCAGGACAGCCACCCACAACACAGAAGCTAAAAGTCTATCCTAAATATAAGTCATAGGAGAAGAAAAGTTATTATTAACAGTACATAAAATGTTTTGTTACCAGAGGAGCAAGTTTTCAGAAGCCAGAGGTAGGGAACACTTGTTCTTCTGAGGGTCCCCTAACCCTAGCACTGTCCATGGCACAGCACGGGAGTTTTACAAGCGTCCCTACCATCAGAGAACACAAAGCTGCTCCACGGAAAAAATTCTACCTATAGTCAGGCACAAATAGACTTGAAGTTCAGCTCTGCCAATAGCTAACACACTCTGCATCTATAGAATGAAGATTATAATGCTATTTATTCAGTTATTGTATGACTTACACAGGACAGGGTACATGAAGATTTTAACACTGTCCAAGATACACAAGAGCCACAGTATTAAGAAAAGACCTGCTAAATATAACGCACACACCCAAAAACCTCCTAACATGTTGGTGCATGGAAATTGCTTAGCTCCAAGCTCAATGCCAATGAATCCAGTGAAGGTCAATTCCCATACAGTCCAGTTACCATGTCCTAGAGAAAGATATGTCCTATGAACTAAGGCTAACCCTCCAGCCTCATTGGGTCTGTAGAGGACATCCTATCACCAGTCAACTGATAACTGCATGAGCACATAAATTAATAGCTGGAACTATCTACCACCAATATTTTTTGTGAACATTCCTTAAAAAAGATTAACAATAGGACAACATGTAAACAAATTTTTTTTTAAGTAGAAATCCAAAGGAGGTAAGATTACCTCCGCTGAGACTGGAAATCAATACGCAAGAACTTAATCAACTAAACCCTACCAAGACACCAGATGGTCTGTTAACTATTTGGGGATTTTTATCTTATAGCCAACACACCCATCTGGTAGCATAAAGAAATTATGCTTTTCCTTTAAAAAAAAAAAATGAAAGACTGTCCAAATACACTAGGGTAATTGAAGTTGATGAATAGGATTCTAAAAGTGTTAGGCAATGAGGAAAGAAATGTAAACATTCATGCAGATAAATGTATAATTTATCTGAGCCGTTAGAGTCAGCAAAATCATGTAAACTTTTTACTAGACAACTCCACAGCCAAAAATATAGGTTCAAGTTGCTGAATCATTGTTCAGATGTAAATAGCATTCCTAAAACTTTTAGTGGTAGTTAAAATTAGTTTACAACATAGAGTAAACAAGAAAAGCAAGCCATAAAGCCAGTGGTGAAAGCGCCTTCCAAAAGCTCACATACAACAAAGATGCTCATTTGCAACAAGAGTTAAAACAACACAAAGCTGTTGAAAATGATTGCATTAATAAATTTGCAAATAAAACTTGACTTTGCGTTCGATGAAATGTTTATTTATATTTAATTTGATTATATGTTCACACTAGAACTCAAGAACATTTATTCCACAGAAAAGAACACAGCTGGTTAGAAACACATGGGCTTCAACACAAAACTTCTTCCTCACTCAGTCATCACCCCAAGGTTCAAGGTCTTCCTCATGAGAACTGCAGATGCATCCAACGGTTGGATAACTATTGCATCCTATTAAGTTAAGTGCCAAATTTCCCTTCTCCTGGCCAGGGCTCAATCATTCCCCAGCTTCTTTTCTGGCTGCTTCTCAGCAGTTCTGTGCAGAACTCTCCACTCTGCTCTTCAAACATGCGTCTCATTCCACAAAAATCTTGTATTACACATTCCCGCTAATGTTCCCGGGTATGTGGCAATGGCCATTTCCGTAAGACTTCGCTGGCATTCAATGACTTTAGGATTACGGTATATGCAGCCCCCACCCTTGGCTTCCTCGATTCGGTGTTGTAACTCATATGCATCAAAAAATCATTTCTCAACAGCAGCCTACAGATGTGCTTTTCACTTTCACTGTGCATCACTGCATTTCTACAGGAAAAAAAAAAAAAAAAACAATTACCAGGCATTGTAATCCCTGGTGCTTATAGGTTTTATTTTTCCTTTTGGGAAGAAAAGAAAGGAGAATTTAAGACAAGCAAAAATCAAGAGAAATCAGAGAGAGATACCCTCTTATTAAGTTTAGTAGTAAAACCCAATTCCCTTTATTAGTACCTTTGGGCTACTATTTATAAAGGGTTCTTTACTCACAGTCTGCTTCTGAATGGTCAGAACAGAGGACACTGGTTGAAATAGCAGGCCTAGGGACATGACAAAGTATGGTCCAAACCCCAAATTGAGGCGCCACCAATTAAAAGCCCTGTTACCAGCCATGTGATCTTGAGGAAAAAATTAAAACTTCCTTAGGTGTTTGTCACACTTTGCTCATCTATAAAATAGGACAATCTGCTTCTGAGAAGAGTCAAGATACAAGCAAAGAATCTTGCACTACACACAGCACAATAGAGCCTAGTTATTCTGCTTAAGCCCTAAACTGCCACTTAACCTTGCTGGCAAACTCCCATCTGACTGCTCTTTCATACCACTGTACTACATTAAAGCTATATGCATTTCTTAGCTTGTGGTCTTGCTGAGGTAGTGCATGGAAAAGGCATCCCTTATTTTCTCATGTAAATAAATAATTGCTTCAGCAAAGATCACAATCTTTAAAGTGGAGATTCACTACCCAATACTCCCCACCTAACCACCAACCATTACTCTTGTTCTCATTTGGAGTTTGAAATACACAAGAAGCACATGAAAACATTCTCTTGGAAAACATTCAAGCAATATGCCATTATACTTCCAACAGAGGGTAATAGAACCTAATAGAACATTTCCTACGCCCTCTCTTTGGAGGAAGCATATTCCAGATGGCAGCCAAATGAGTGTGTCAGGAGTGTGCATTCAGCAGCAGAAAGCCTAGGAGTTACAGGCATTCCCTTGGTACATTAGCCTGGGCTCACCCTAATCGAACACCCAAGATTTCGCTGTTGGCTAAAAAATGAAATGCTTTTTGTCTCAAAACAGAAGAATTTAGGTGCTTCGAGGTATGCATTCCAAAAGAAAATTTCTCATATAGCAGAAAGTTGAGAGTATTTCATTCTTTCTCTAGATACTCTCTTTTGCTGCCCAGTTTTCATTCCACTTTCTTGTGCGAGCAAGCTAAATGTCTTATATCTGGATCCTCGGAGCCTAGGACTATGCCTGAACACATGAAGGCATTCAAGGAAGGAAAGGATGGGTCCATGGGGATGCCAAAGAATCCGTGTTGGTTGGGTGCTGTTGAGTCCAGCTAAGATTCAGTTACGAGGGTGTGGCTGTGGAACAAGGGCTGCATGGGTAACAAACCCACAGCTACACAAGCATGTTGGGCTTACTGCAGTCTCAGGAAGTCTTCGCCCCAGTGTGATGCACTATACCCTACAACAGTTTCCTTTACTACTTCTACCGTTGGAATATTCTCAAGTAACCTTGCACAGGATCAGTTTAGTCAAACATTAAGCCCCCAATTAACAGTCCTCAAAAAAAGCTATGCTCAGAATCAGGACACTGTATAAGAGAACATCCCAAGGCACTGAGTATATCAAACATTCAGTGGTTTTTTTAAAAGGCAGTCTAGCAAGGTGGCTAAGAGCTCCAGTTCCAAAGACAGTCAGAATTTGAATTGCTATTTCTCCCTCTTGAAAACCTAGATGAACTTGAACAAATTCATTACATATTTTGTGACTCAGTTTCCCACTCTAGAGAAATATGGTTATCAAAACCACTTTGGGGAGTTGTTATAAGGATTAAATTAGATAGCATGGTGCTTAGTATAATACCTGGCATGTAGAAGAAGAACTGGAATTACTGTTTTGGGAAAATTAATCCTGGTAATGGTTTAAATGAGAGTAAAATCAAAGACGGGGAGAACAGTTTAAAAACTGCCAATCCAAGATGTGTGCCTAGTTAAGGAAAACAGTTTGCCAGCCAGATCCCTATAACTAAACATGCACTTACAACATGACTTAGCAATTGTACTCTTGGGCATTTATCTTAGAGAAACAAAAACTTAGGTTCACTCAAAAACCTGTATACTAAATGACTGTAGAAGTTTTATTTGTAATAGCCGAAGACTGGGAATATGTCTTTCAACAGATGAATAATTAAACAAACTGAGATATATCCATAACATGGAATACTACTCAGCAAAGAAAAGGTACCAACAATTCGAATGCATCCGGGGAATGAGGGTGAGTGAAGTAAGCCACTCTCAAAAGGTTATGTACTGTGTGATTGTGCTCATATAATGATCCTGAAATATCAACAGATTAGTCACAGTCAGGGGTTAGTGATGGGGACAAGGGCTCAGATGTAGATATACACAGAACTACACACATACACACAAATTATATACACAATTGAGCGCGTGTAAAACTGGTGAAATCCAAATAAAATCTATGAATGTGACAATGTCAGTTTCTGAGTTTTGATATGATCCTAAAGAATGTTCCATTGTGGTTAAGTGGGTAATGGATACACAGCAGTCCTGTGGCAGCAGGGGGAAGACTTCCAGTGGAAGTATTTTTTTGGAGATGTAACTCCAAAAGAGCTCTGAATGAAGAAAAGTTCAATTAAGAATTAAATGATCTACTGCAGAGAATCAGAAATGAAACATATTTTAACCCAAAAGAGCTGCAGCCTCTACCTGTGTCTGTATAAAGCAGGTGGGATTTTACAGCCCCTGCAAATAGTAAATTAGGACTAAAGAGTCTGGAAGTAGGAATGAGTGTCCTAGAGGCAAGGAAAATAAACCTACTCTGCCTAGTTTAAGAAAAAGAATTTTCTGAAAGTATTAGGTAGCTCAGCTCCCAGGATCACTAGATTGGACATATCAGGGATTGAAAAACTCTGGCCAAACCCACATATTGTCTACGGCTACTTTCACACTGTAACAGCAGAGTTGCACAATTCCAAAAATGACTGTATGTCCCACAGAGCTTGTAATATTTACCATCAGGCTCTTTACAGAAAAAAATTGCCAGCCCCTGGTTGGATAACCAAGTTCAGCAACAAAGCCATTCAAGGCAATGAGGTCCCCCCACTGCCACCACTATCCTTATCAACAGGAAGTTTCAGCCACTGCCAAAATGGCTTTTCCTCTGCACCATGTCTTTGCAAAACTAGCAACAGGTCCAAAGTCTGGGGCAGATGTATGTGATCAGTGGAGTCCAGATCACATGACCCCACACTAGCTGCAAGGGAGGCTGGAAATCTGAATATCACACAATCTGCTTCCACCCAGACTTAGAGAAAAGGAAGGCCAATGCCCAGAAAGGGGTTTCACAAAGCAGCAGCCAAAACACAGCATAGAAGGGGTATGTGGAGTGTGGACAAACAACCACAACCCAATTGGGTAGTTTTTATATTCTGTGGTTCAACTCAAACACTGGGTTTTCTGCCAACTTGACCAATAAGAGATGTTAATCGTTGTCAATATTCGCTAAGCCTGGTCTCTTTGTTTACTTTCATCTTCAATTTTCCTCTTATATCTTTTAAACTATATTTTTATCCCTGGTCTGGAAATGCTTCAGTTTTTTAAAATTCTCTTAGTTTGGTAGGAAGAAAGGCAATACCTAAGCTCAGGAGCCTCTTCAATTGTGACGTTAATGAAGCTCATTTTAAAAGATGAAGCAAATCAGACAACCCTGATGTTCAAACCACTTCCTAGCAGCAAGTGGGATGTGTCGACCATGGAGCAACACTTTCTCTCACTGGCTTGACTTTAAGACAAATGAATATCTTGTCTGTTCAAAGCAGGAGGCAAATAGCTCCAGCAAGCATGCACATAATGACAAAGATGAAAAGGGGGAAAAGGGTGGTATTTTCAATCACTATCTCATTAAAAACAACTCTTTTAACTGAATAGTTTCATAAATCTTGGATATCATTGGCATGTTCCTAGCTGCTGCCCTACACCCAGGATTCCTTACTCAAAGACTCCTATAACTAAAGAAAGCCAAACTATTACCAACAGGGATAGAGGTTGAATGGAGGTTGAACAACTGATCGGGGGTGGAGGGTGGAACAACTGATCGGGGGTGGGTGGGAGGGACATATCCTAAGTGTTGAAGCTAGATCTTGCAAGATCCAAGTTCATGGATCATCATAGTCATCTCCCCAAATACACCAAAAACCCACTGAGCTTTAGAACAGCTACTGAATTCTGTTCAGCTGCTTTTAGTTCTCCCCTGGGATTACATCGTTCACTTAGTTCTATCCCTTCAAAGATGAAAATCTATGGTCACGTATACTGGCCACCTCCCTCCCTGGCAATGGTACATGGAATTTCTACCTAAGGCAAATCATATCAGTTTCACAATGCACAAAAAAATAAAACCAAAACTTGCGGGAGTCAACATTTGAAATCTAAAGCTCAAACGTTAACTTCAGCACATCTACCAAAAATGATTTTCCTGAATTGAACAGAGGTTTGACACGGTAGGTGACACCTCTTTATCAGCTCTAAGAACTCCAGGGAACGTAATTAGCACCCAATTAGTTATTAATAACTTAATATTCACACATATGCTAAAAGTCTGTAGGTGCACAGTACGATTTAAATGTGACTGTGATCACCTCTGTTAGAGTAGGTGCTACATAATGGATTTGATTCCACAGAGCCTAAAGGAGAAAAAATCAGAAGCCTAACCTGGTTCTTTTCTACAGAGTATAAATGGTCAACTGAGGGGAAAAAGGGTATCCTGTCGATTTGGAAGAGTTAAATTAAACCTAACTATTATAACACACAATCGAAATGACCACGTAACAAGCATTTGCTGACTGCCTACTACATGCAGTCACCATGCTAGATTAGATGCATGACTTAAAATGCTTCTAAGAAGGCTAACGCGTCAATTATTATTATTATTATTTATATTGTCATTGTTTCACACCAGGGAATGCTCTAATCACTTTAAATACATATAGTACTTCATTTATTATTTCATTTACTCCTCACAGCCACCCTATAAGGTAGGTCCAACTATTATCTGCCGTTCTCCAAAAGGAGAAAATGAAACACAAGTTCATGCAATTTGCCAAAGATCACAAAACTACATGTGGCACAAGTAGTTTTAAAACTCAGTTCTGTCAAAACTACGGCCTTTGCTTTTAACCACTAAGCTGCGATTAACCATTTTCCTCTAAGGCTTTGTACAAAATTCCACAACAGTGGGCCCTCTATCACAAAACATATGTTTCATTTTATGAGGTCTCTAAACAACCCTCGCAGGTGGCTGCGCCCAATCCACCCAAACCAAAACATTTTAAAAAACACTGGTGAGGGCAGTATTAAGTTCTTTTTCCAAATGTGCATGGAATATCAACACTGCAGAGTCATCTTCTATTGCATTTTCAATGCTCGATACTTTCAAGGATCTTTTAACTTTCAAACTAAATGTCAAAGATTAGGGTAGGAACATTGTTTTAAACTTTATGAAAATGTTAGATATTCATTGCATTTTACAGATACTACACAGCCACACCTAAGTTATAAAGATGGCATCTTTAATATACCTATGTATTTAATACATAGATATAAAAGTAAAATCTACCCGAAACACTGGTGATGGATATTGCCTTAGCACATCCAAGAAATTTATTTAAAGAAGAATATGCGTTAAGATTTAGTTAGAAGAATTTTCGCCATAGCATTCATTATAAGATCAAAAATGATAAGAACTCGTTTATTTAACAATAAGGAAATAATTAAATAAAATCACAGTACAAGCATTAGATCAAATATTTTCTCTACAGTCAATTCTCAAGGTTTTAGAAGAGTATTTAATGGCCTAGGACAACACACAAAATAAACAGTTCTATAAAAAGAGCAGATTACAACACAGTATAATAGTAGCCAAAAATTTTTGCCCCCCAAAAATCTGAAATATATATATATACATACACACAAATAAAATGAGGTATTCAAGGTAACTAACTCAAAAACAGACATTTTTTATCTGTATTCATTACGATGAACACATGTGGCATTTATATTAAAAAAACGCTTTTTCAGAGAAAACTTACCATTATCTCCCTTTTCAAATATCTAATTATGAAAATTTTCCAACAAACATTAATATAAACAAAAGCCCTATTCCCATCTACTCACTGCCCAGCCTCATAAATTATGACCCCATGGCCAATCTTATGTCACAGTGCCCATGCACCTTTGCTCCTTGCATATTATTTGAAACCGATCTCAATTATATCATTTTATGCATAACCATTTAGAAAATAGGGCTTTAAGTCCATAAAACTATTATCACTCTTACAAAAGTTTAATAGTTCCCTCATGCAGCTCCATTTCTAATTAGGGTTTCCAAATGCTTAGTGTTTAACTAGCTAATTCATTTGAATCAGGGTCCAAATAAGGTCCACACAGAGGTTAGTATGTCTTTTAAAATCTTTAATCTACAAGGTTTTCCTCTCCATTTCTCTTTATTTCCCACTTGCCGTTTTTTTTTTTTTTTTTTTTTTTTTTCATTAAAAACTCCAAATTTTTAGCCAGTCCAGAATTTGCCTGTTATATTCCTATGGTGCTACTTACCATGTTTTCCACTGCTCTGTAAGTCCTGAAAATTGGTAGCTGGACACTTGAACAGACTCAGGTCTTTTTTCTTTTGTTTTTGTCTTTTATGGCAGGGCTGGTGTGAGTTTGCAAGACTAATTCCTAGGAGGTAACATCTACCATCGGGGGCTCACAGTGTTGATGTTCCATGCCTAAAACCCTCAATTTGTTAGTGGGCTGCAAAATTACAATCCTCTATTTCCATCACTCTGTCTTCATTTTCTGCTACAACTTCATAGTGAAAAAACCTCCCCTCATCTACTACTTCGTTATTCAGTACTGAAAGCTATTCTTAATTTTTACAATACATACATACTTAAACATCTAAGCAGCCACTACATAGAGAATTACCAGAAGCCATAATCAACAAGCCTCATTATTGTCAAGTCAAATACAAAGTTGAAGGAGTTCTCCAAAAGGTCAGGATGGGCATACTTGAGTTTACATACACTCAGTACAAAGGGCAGCAAAGAGAGGACAGCTGGAGTCTGCAAAGAACTCGGGCCTCATCCTTGTTCCACAGTGCTCTGTGGCACAATCCAGACCTGTTCTGGGGGTGGCGGTCCACCTCTCCACACGGGGCAGCCAATGACTCTTGGATCTTGACCATCTCAGTTGCTTTCCCAGAACAGTCAGAGGCCCCTGGGCTGCCCTGCAAACCCAGAACAGGCATCTGTGAACCCAAAAGAAGATCCCCGAGGCTGACCAAAAAGGGTCCTCACGCAAGGGCAGCAAAGCAGAAAGAGCTGTACATGAGAAAGATGGAATCAACAATATGAACTCATTTTAACAATAGCTTTACAAATTAGAAGGCGAACGGGCCACAGGCGGAGAAAGTTGCACACCCCAATACGCGGTCAGGGTCTGGGGGGTGGGCAGCTGATGGCTGGGAAAAATGGCCAGAGGAGGCAATTTAATAACTCAGGGTCGGCACTTGAGCTTCTGCCTTGGTCTTCTGATTTTTATAAACTAATAATCCAGGCGAGTGGAGAGCAAGAAAACAGTTCTGCAGGTAAGCCTCGCCATGGCCCCTACAGTGGCAGTGCCAGATTTCCCTCTAGGGCTTCAAGATGGGGAGGCTGGGCATGACCTCCTTTTAGCCAACAAGGGCTCCTCAGAATGCATTCATTAGTTAAATGTGCACCAGCCCACAGGAAAGAGACCTGGGCCATTAAATATAAATGGAGAACCAAATTAGACCCATCCATCCTAAATCTCAAATCTTTGCAGCAAGCAAGGTTTACTTCCTGCTTTTAATTTTTCTTTCTTTCTTTTTTTAATAAGCTCCCTGTGATGCTGATGTACTTTGAGCAGCAAAACCAAGGGCATCTACAATGTGAGCCTGTTTTTATAAAAAGATCAAAAAGAAGCAAAGACCTTTTATATACACACAAATATTAGGATTCTAATAACCTTACATACAAGTATTAGGGTTATATACACCTAGATAATCGTTTGGTCTTGCTTAAATTAATCATCAGGAAAAAAGACTGACAACTTTTTTTATTAGTTTCAGGTATACAGCACAATGGTTAAGACATTTATATAATTTACTAAATGATCCCCCTGATTCCTCTAGTACCTGCTTTTAATTTTTCTAAAAGGCATAAGCACTGAAATTATAGCCCATGATTATGCTTCTGGATTTGGGCCCCATCCCTCCCAAATCAAACAAAGAAATTGGTTTTTATCTTAATCACTATCAGATTTCATGAGGCATCTGTACACTCCTAAACGTGGATTAAATTTCTACGTAAGTAATAATGGTTCATTTTTTAAACCAGCAGTCCTTAACCTTTTTGGCACAAGGGACCGGTGCTCCTATGAGAATCTAACATCTGATGATCTGAGGTGGAGCTGAGGCCACTGGTGATGCTAGCATTGGGGAACAGCTGCAAACACAGGTGAACCTTCGCTCACTTGCCTGCTGGTTACCTCCTGCTGTGCAGTCCAGCATACCGGGGTCCGCGGCCTAGAGGTTGGAGACCCCTGTTTTAAACAGACCCACACCCGTCTGCAGTGGGACAAAACACAAAAGCTGATAAGCCTTCAGTGAATTGGGAAAATTATTTAAATGGGAGTAGCACCAACTAACTCAGTGATTTTCCTTTAAAAACGCATTAATAAAAAAGGATGGCACAGAAGAAAGCAAGGAGAAATAAACGTTTACAACATTTCTTTCCACCAGAATTACTGCCTAACAAACTACCCACAATGTAACTATAGTCCACAGAACAACAATGTGTTGTGGCTTCTTGCTCTGCTGAGGGTTCTATTTTGTCCTGTGTGCATAAGTGCCCATAGGGACAAGGGTTTTCATCTGTTTCTGTTCACTGCTGTATTTCCTGCACCAAGAATAATGTCTTATGGTAAATGTTCTATATATATATATATTTGAGGAAGAGAGACACGGAGACGTGAAAGGAAGAAAGGAGAAAAGAATTTTATCCATTTCATTACAACCTAGGTTATCTCAGAGCTGATAGGACACTCCAAAGAGGTCTGACTAAAGAGTAAAGCTTCAGGATTTTCTGTGCAATTATGCCTCAAATTTCACATGATTAGAAAACAACCTGCCTAAATTTCCTCTAAAGACAGCAGAGCTTTCCCTGATTACCCTTGTATCTCCACACTGAGTTCTTCAGAGCACCCTGCCCGCCCCCTGTGAGGAGCGCCATGCAATCCATCAGCCTCATCCCTGATCTGCAAACACCTTCCCACTTAAAGCACTGATGGAAGAAAAAAGACACTCAAAAGACTGGGGCCCTGTTTTATTCCATATTCATTACATTCCAAAGTGAACCAAGAAGAAACCAGAAGAGCAATGAAATATCCAAAAGCAAGTGGACTTTGAATACATCACTGCACTTCCATTAAAATAACTGCAATTTATGTTACTTTGTTTCCCACCAGCCCATTTTACAGGATGAATAAACGGATAGCATGGTTTAACAGTGAAATTTAGGCTCTAGATCAGACAGCTCAAACACATGCTAGCCACAGGAATCTAAACAGATAACTGCTTTCCTCCAAGACTTGTTTGCCTCATCTGTTAAATGGGATCATAAACATGGGTAGCTCCTCCCTTTGAGGGTTGTATGAGAATTAAATATGGTAATGTGCAAAAAGTACTTGGCACAGGGTCTACCCTCTGCATGTGTTTAACAAGTTGTGTACATGAGGAAAAAGAGATCAATGAAGATGAAGATGATGATGATGATGATCAACATATATCACACCCTGAAGAGAAAGCTCATTTCACTGTTGGAAACAGTCAGGTTATATACTTCATGTCCTATTCTGATTTCTCCAGAGGGCAGCTTTCATTTGGGGGAAAGAGAAGATAATGACGGCTGTCCCTCGCCCACCAACTGCATTGGCTTCATTTCCTCTCTTAAAGCCGCTATGAATTTTCACGTTCACATAAAGTATTCAACCAGTAAACTAAGTTGTCAGTTGTGGACTGCAGGCAGGAATCTCTGAGAGAGGAGACAAACAGAGTGAGGGAAATGTCTGGATGGCTAGCAGTGGTAAAAATTTGTTCAAAGCAAGAGGTAACGTATTGAGAGTCTCCAGTGGACCGCCAACTCAATTAATGACAGAAATAGAATCCATAATGCTTTGAAAGGTATCTCCCACATCTACTCTGTGCCTAGTATGTGCTAATTTTTTTTTTGAATGAAAAATGGAGAATGATGCACACATCACCTAGTTCCCTGGAAGGAAATGTGCCAGCTCTTTGGAGTAAGAGATATTCTTCTGCTGAGCATTCAGAATTTTGCATTTGTGTCTTTGTCAGCTAGAACCAGTCTAGAACTGTAAGTTACAGTAGTGGACTAGAGAAGGGGAAAAATAGATTCTTCTTTTGAGCCTTCAGAGGGATCATGGTCCTGCCAGATTTCGGACTACTGGTTTCCAGAACTGTGAAAGAATAAATTTTTGTAATTTTAAATTTTGCTGTGGCACCCCGAATAAACTAATAGTTTCATCACTCACAGATAGATACAAACCCAGCTAGATAACAAAGTTGTCATCATCTCCTCCTTTAGTGGTCCAGGAACCACAAACAGAACCAGGTAGGTACCAAGTAAAAAGCCATGGAAAAAACTAACCAACCAACTGTGCACCTCAAGGCAATTGGAGCAAGGCAAGAATGCAGGGACAGTAGACACAATTATCATGTATTTAAGAAAAACGTGGATGTCAGCTATAAATAAGATTTCCTAAATTTGAGGTTGGTAAATCAATATACATTTAAGTGATACATACATATACATACACCCACAGAATTTTTTAAATAAAATTACCTGAAAACTTGCAACCAAACAAAATCTCAAAAGAAAAGATGACATCTTATAGCCTGACCCAAGGCTTCCTTGAATATATAACCTATAACCTCCTAGAGACAATCAGAGCCCTTCCTTCCTACCAGTTGGCTCACCTCTAGGGCAAGGATTCTCAAAATGGGATTGGAAGACCACAATGGTATTCTCCAAAGTCAATAAGTTCAGGGTTTTTCTTTCTATGATACACTAAAAGTAAAATACTCTCATTTATGAACAACAAACCAGACAAGATTCCTGACAATTGGCAGTCGAAAGACATTTTTATGCAATAAAACTTAAGTATGTTATATTTCTGAAGCTTGAATCAATTCACAGGGTTCTTGCAAGATGTCGATAAAGGGTCTGTACATAAATTTGAGGAATATGGCTCTATGATATGGTCCTGACATTCTGTCACACATAACAGAAAGAAAACAACTACAGATAAGCATTAATTTAAATATCCTTAATCTTGAATACAAAAAGAAATCCGTATCATTCCTATAACAGCATCTGAAGAGAATTAGCAATAAGATGTCTGTCTTCACTCAACCTTTTTGGTTCCTCTAAGGCCTCCAAGGGCTGGGGGCTTTGTGACTATCTTCAAATAATCATTTGGTATCACAAACTTTAAAATTGGTGGCTGAAGTTTTGACAAATCTAAAGACAACAAAACACCTTTAAAAGGTAACCAGGAATGTTTTAAATTGTGTCCTTAAAATCCACAAGACTGAGTCATAGCTCCAAGTGATAACTGAAATCTGATGATGATGTAGAGATTATACTCAGTTCTCTTAAGGAGATTATTCCAATCTGAATAAATAATAATTCCCAGCCTTAAATAAGATAGCTACCTCCATTTATCACCATCACTGGGTAGGCAGATCCTTAGTGGGCTGGGCTGTGTTCATGTGCAGAAGTTTCCTCTATATGGTGACCAGCAGAGTTTCAGATATGACTGACACCTTTGTTTATGGTACATGGCCCACAATGATAAGCACACACAGGAAAATATCACAGACAACACGGTTGAGGAAGGGCAGTGTGGAACCTGGCCAACTCCTAAGAAATCTAAAGTTCCACAGGTATGTACTCCATTTCCTTCTGAGACTGAAACCTTAAAGGAACAAGTTTCCAAAGGAACAGGAAGTGTTCTGCTTGCTCTGTGTAGCTCCACCTGTGCCACCGAGAAAGTCACACAAAATCCTCTGGCTTCCATTTTCTTCTTTGAAATACAGGCCTTAAAAAGGTGCCCTGCACACAATGAGTACTTTGTATGGATTCCTTCATTCAACCCTCTCAGTAATGTTCTGATCTATACACTACTATTGTCCTCATTTTCCAGATGAGAAAATTAACCAAGTTAAGCTTCAACTAACTTGCCCAAGTTCATTCTGATAATAAGTGATGCAAAAGCTCAAATTCAAATTCTGGTCTGAACTGGAACATGAAACAACTAATTAACCTAACTAGAGATGAGAAATTCGCATAGGTAATCCTATAATACTAGAACACTTTGGTGTTAGCAAAAATAAAACTATGTTTTTATAACCTGAGATACTGCATATTAATATAAAAATGTGTTAGTCCCCTAATTGTACACAGACCAGTGGCTAGGAGAAGATGGCCCTGCCTCTTACACAGTAATAAGCCAGATAGTAGAGAAGCCACCCCCAACCTGTACAGTATTTTGATCTATGATATGAATGAAGACAGAGAATGGAGACTTAACCAACTGGCAGAGATTACAAGGTTGGAATGAAAAGATCACACAATCTGTAAGAACCGAAATTTCAAACATCCAACAAGGTAGAACCAGACAAAAAAAAAACAACCCAGAAGACTTTACTATGTAAAATATTATATTCATATTAACCAATACAGTGCAGGAGCAGGGAGAGATCAGACTGTTCAGTCAACAGAGCATTTGGAACAAATGTCTATAACAGCATTATTGATAATAGCCAAAATGTAGAAACTACTCAAATGTCCATTAAGTGATGAATGGATGAACATAATGTGCTATATTCATAAGTAGACTATTATTTGTTCATAAAAAGGAATAAAGTTCTGATATAAGCAGCAAGACGGATGAACCTTGAAAGCATTATGCTAAGTGAAAGAAGCCAGTTACAAAAGGCCACATATTATAATATTTCATTTCTATAAAGTGTCCAAAACAGGCAAATTTATAAAAAGTAGATAAATAGTTGCTTAGGGCAAGGGGGTGTTGAGGGAAAATGGGGAGGTGATCGCTAAAGTGTACGGGATTTCTTTTAAGGGTGATGAAAATGTTCAAAACTTGATTGTTGTGATGGCTGCACAACTCTGTGAATATCAAGAAAAACACTTTAGCGATTAGTGAATTGTATGGTATATGAACTGTATCTCAATAAAGCTGTTACCAAAAAAAAAAATCTGGAGCATTTAGTTGCCTATATGTTTAAATAGAGACAGCAATATACTGTAATTGCTAGGAAATCCAGCAAGCAATATACTAGAATTGCTAGGAAATCTAATCTGACTTTCAGATTGGCTCAAAATAAGGAAGAACTTACCCAGCAACAAAGATTGCCAACATGAAGTAGTGAGCTCTTCAGTGCTGGAAGCATTTCAGCAGATACTACTCGACTTCTTGCTCAAGAATACAATCAAAGGGTTATATGTCAATTGTGGGCTGAAAGCTTGAAGAAACCTTCTCTAAAATACTAAAATTCTAATATTTGTCATGGATGACACTGAAGTGACTGAAGAATTGGTCACCGAATTAGGATATCTTCAAAAGTACAAAATGTGGAGATAGATTGCCTAGAATCAAATCCATACTCCACCATTTAGGAGAATGGCCTTAGGGATGTAATCATCCCAAAACTCAGTTTTTTGTTTTATAAAATGGAGTTAATAATAATAATAACATAAATATTGATTTATGTTATTATAGGTTAATGGATAAGAATTAACAACATAATGAGGCCCTTCTCATAGCATCTCAATAAATTTTTAGCCATCTGAGCCATAGCTAAAGCATTTCAGCACTCTTAGTAACATTAACTGTAATATAAAAATTTCTAACAAAAACTAAAATACTGTCCAATAGCATTCATTGATTAAAAGGGGCAGGACCCGCTCCTAAACAGAGAACCCAACATGTATGTTGTTTTCCAATAAATATCCAAAAGTTCTAAGAAATATTAGTGCTATTTTAATACCTTAATGAAGATATAGTATAATATTAGACAGTAGAGCTCTCCCCCACCCCCCCCAAAAAACACATATGCCTCAAACTATTGAACTTATTATATTAACACAAAACAATTTTTGGATATCCTACCTTTCCCTTCATTCTCATGTGTGACAGATTATTTTTTCACCAACTCACTGTAATGGATGTTATTTTAACATCAAGAAGTCCCATACAACCAAATCATGCCTGTAATACGGCTGTCTGACAGGCCTCAACGTGTATAAGCTAAGTCTTTATTACATGCTCAGGAAGTCCATGTGTATTTTACAAGGTCTCAGCTCTCCTTCGAACTTTGTCTATTATAAATACAAGCTTCAGATATATTCTCACTTTGAGATCACTTACACCATTGACTATTTGCAGGGCAAACGAATGCAATCAAACACTAGCTTCGAGGAGATTAGAGAACTGCCAAGGTCTGAACTATATCAACAGCTCGCAGTCAGCTCATTCAACAGTGCTTTGACAGTACTACGTCCGCAAAACAAACATGGTAACGGTGTGCACATCAGATATGGCATCACATTCCAGCAGTTTGTTGCTAAGACTTACAGGGAAACATCCGTCAAATAGAGCTGTTCCCGGAGGACAAGCATGGGCATCTTCTCAGACAGTTCATCCTGCCACAGACAATGCTCCAGATAGTTGGGGAGCTCACGAGAGGAAAGGGGGATACTCCCAAACCTCTGTTTAGTGGGGGTCAAGAAGGAAAGCTTTGTCTTGCAATCCATGCTTTAAAATTAATTCTAGTCTAGAAGTTTAGTTTCCACAGACAAATCATTTGACAAAATCCAACATCCTTTTAAAATAAAAACACTCAACGATCTAGGGATAGAAGGGAACTTCCTCAGCCTGATAAAGGGTATCTATAAAAAGGGCACAGCTCACATCGTACTCAATGGTAAAAGACTATGCTTTCCCACTATGATTAAGAACAAGATAAGGGTGTCTGCTCTCACCACTTGTATTCCGGAGGCACTTGTATTCACTTCTATACTCGAAGTCTTAACCAGGGTAATTTGGCAAGAAAAAGAAAGTAAAGGCATCTAGTTTTGAAAGGAATAAGTAAAACTATATTTGCAAATATCATGATCTGATATATAGATCTGATATATTCTAAAGAATACACGCACACACCTCTCAGAGGTAATAAAAGAGTTCAACAAAGTCAAATGATGAATATATTAAAAATCAATCAATCATACTTCTATACATTATCAATGAACAATCCAAAAATGAAGTTAAAAGTTTGTTTCACCATCATAAGGTACAGAAATGTAAAATTACTATGTTATACACCTGACACAAATATAATATTGTATGTCAGCTATACTTTAATTTTTTAAAATTTTGTTTAAAGTTTGTGTTTCACATGAGGTTTGTCCAAAGAAATTTCATATTTCCAAGCTATAAAGTAGAAATGATAAAGTCACTCCAATGATTCTCATTTTGGGCTCTTAGAAATCATACTTTAAGCAATTAAAGGTTCAATTGTTCATTTAATAAATACTTATCAAGTGTTTCCTTTATTCCAGACACTAGGAAAACAGCAGTGAACAACAACAACAAAAAATCCCTGCTACTCCCCCATCATAAACTCACATTCTAGTTGAGAATACAAGACAACAAACAAATGAACAAAGAATTCTAACTTCTGATAGCGCTAAGTGTCATAACACAAATAACACAGAGAAGAGACATGGAGGTCAGAATGAGAAACTGGAGTATACAGAGGTCAAGGAAGCCTTCCTAAGATGGTGATATTATAACAATAAACCGAATCAAGAAGAGGGTTAGTGAAGGGTGGCTTCCTATGCAACTTGAGTTAAGAACCCTAGGATGGAAACCAGCTTTGTGTGTTCCTAAAACAGCAAGCAAGGGAGGCCTGTCCAAGCCTAGTCCTGGGGAAAAGACAAGAGCCAGATCATGTGGGACCTTGAAGGCCATGGTCCAGAGTGAAAGTTTTACCCTAATATGTAATGGGAAGCCACAGGCAGGGAGGGGAGGGGCAGGGGAAGAGGAGAGAAATGATGTGATCACTCTGATTCTTTGTGGAATAAATGGTCAGAAATGCTGAACTCAGACACATGCTTGTGTGATCACTCATTGTGTGGCCCTGGGTATGTCACCCTTCCTCTCTGAGCCAATATCTAATGTATCTCAACTGGCTCCCAGATTTTCTACAAGACTAACAAATGATATACTTGATTTTTTTTGCAAACAAATTTGCTGATCAATGTACAGCAAAATTATCACCATCCTTACTAAGGCCTTCCCTCATCTCCTAAAACAGAAGTAATCTTTCTCTAGAAATAAAAAGCACTTTATCTGCTACCTCCTTTAACACTTACCACCTGCAATGCAGCATTTTAAGCATTATCTCTGTATCTTATCACTTCTACACTTTAGTTTGTTGACTCTCCTCTACAGAATTGATCACTCCCCATCACTGGCTTCCACACACACAAACACACACACCCCACTACAATCAAAGCATCTACATCATTTTATTACAACTGTTCAATTAAATGTCATCTTTGTCACTAAACTGTAAATTCCTGGAAAGGAGATTCCACGTTTGGTTCATAGCTATATCTCCAGCATCTACATCACTGAAAAACCAAAGGTAAGCTTTGCATGTGTTTGCAATTTCCCTTTTTGCTACTGATCAAGAGTCTCAACATGTGAGTAGAATAACACTTTCATGGTACTCAAACTATTTACAAAACAACGGGCTTAAAAATTTTGGCAACATGTATTTGTATACACAAATGCACATTTTAGAAAATAATATACTCATTTAACAAACCTGGAAGGATATTTACAGCTAGCAAAAATTTGCTAGCCCCCCCCCCCTTTTTTTTAACTGTATAATTTCAGGATAGTAAAACTACAACCATTAGCTTTGAGTCCTCAATCCCAATAATAGTTCTGGCCCCAAATATTCTCAAGATTTGAATTTTAATAAAGATACAATTTCCTTTTATTATTGAAATATATTTGACATATAACTGTAAATTTAAAATGTACAACGTGTTAGTTATATTTATACATTATAATGTGATTGCCACTGTGACAGTAATTAGTACCTTATCACATTACAGAATTATCCCTTTTTCAGTGGTTGGAATAATTAAGTTCTAGTCTCTTGGCAAGTTGGTTGATTATAATAAAATATACTGTGCATTAGGATTCCTAGGGTTTATTTACTTTGTTTGTACCCTTAAACAGCATCCATCCTATTCCCCACCCTCCAGCTCCTGGTAATCACTATTTTACTCTCTGCTTTTGAATTTGGCTTGCTTATTTACTTTTTTTGTGTATGTGGAATCTAAAACAGCCAACTCTTTATCTCAATTAATAACCCCAACAGCAAGAACCTTATGGTGTAAGTACTTGTTATCTCTACTTACAGGTAAGAAAACTAAATCATAGAAATGAAGCAACTGGTCCATGGACACAAAAATATTAACTATACCCAAGTATTAAGAACCAAGTACACAGAAATAAACATTTTATGTATTTGTTTGTTTATTTATTTGAATAATACGAAGTGTGAAATTATTTTATTAAACATCAATTAATTTGATTTCCGATAGGCCCAGACAATGTTTTTAAATCTAATGGCTTCCATGAAATGCTTAAAATCCAAATCAAATTCCTACTGTATGATATCTATCCCACCAAAATAATGTAAACTGAAATTAGTTTTTATATTTTTGATAAGCACATCAAAGTACCTAAAGACTCAAAGCAGAAGACACAGATATGTAAAGTTCTTTTTTTCTTTCAAAGTTAAAAGTCTGCCTTTCTCAGTCTAAAATATCTGGTTAGCAATACTGGAGAGGAAGATAAAGCCTGGAGTATATTTCTGTAATCTCTTCTGATACTCCATTCTCTGTGTGGGAATCAGTTTCATACTTGCTGGTCACTAGTTCATCACTTTTTATACTGAAAACTTATTAGCAACTTGGTCTGAGGCATCAACAGTAGTTTAGAGTAAGGCATTCGTTTAACGTGTTTTTATGTGTTAGCTGATACATGAGTGGTTCTCAAATTGTGGTCCAGGCCAGCCGTATTAACATGAACTGTGATTTCGTTAGAAATGCAAATTCATGGGTGCCACACCATACCCACTGAAAAGGAATCTCTGGAGGGCAGGACTAGGCCATTTGTGTTTCACAGTCTCAGATGATTCTGACCCATTCTGAACTTTGAAATACATTGTGCTATGCAGATTTTTTTTAACGGCCTCTCACACTCCACAGAATTTACAGACTTTAAGAAAAATAACTCTGAAAACATTTATATTTCAGTGGAGCCAAGTGCAAGATACAAGGGTCATGTAAGGGGGAGAAAGAACCTGTTTTCCTCAGATCAGGAAAGGCTTCAAAAAGAGAAGGAGACTACTCCTCGATTAAAACTTGAAAGAGTAGTTTTCCCAAAAACCAGTGAATACGATTATTAAAGACAGAACTAGAATGAGAAGATTCAAATCTAAGCCATAATCGGGTAAAGATTTCCTTTGCTCTTGATCCAGTTTTCAAACTTCATGGTTAAGTCCTTATCTAGTTTGAGATACACTAGGGAATATCCAGAAAACAGTATAATATAGTGGGTAAAGGTTTGAGTCAGAGAAAGAACTGATACAAAGTTAATGTTTATTTCTGTGTACTTGGTTCTTAATACTTGGGTATAGTTAATATTTCTGTGTCTATGGACCAGTTGTTTCATTTCTATGTTTAGTTTTCTTACCTGTAAGTGGATATAACAGTACCTACACCATAGGGTTCTTGCTTGTTGGGGTTATTAATTGAGATAAAGAGTTTGGCTATTTTAGATTCCACATTTAAGTGATATCTTACAGTATTTGTCTTTCTCTGCCTGATTTATTTCACCATAATGTGTTCAAGGTCCATCCACGTTGTTGTAAATAACAAGATGTCCTTTCTCATTAAAGATACATGTCCTAAGTTGTTGACAATTACTATAGCACTTTGGAGAAATGACACTAATGTTTCTTTCTACCCGTGTTGCCAAAGAAACTTGAGATGATAAATATTTTGAGCCATGCCAAACCACAGACACACTGCAAAAAATGTCAACTGAACCGGAAGATTCCTTTGGCTGAGCCAATCTTTAGAAAGATACTCCTTTGGGCTCTCCATAAAAAGACAGTAACTTTTTTTCTAAGTGTAGGTAAACAATAGGACAAAACGTCTTTGACTTGGAAAAAAGTCACCAATTAAGAAAAGTATAGAATACTAAAGTATCAACCACTACAATAGCTAAAACACTGAAGAAAATTTAAGGTTTTATTTTTATATTCATATACAAAGGCGTAAATCCAGAACAGTGGATTTTGTTAGGATTAAGTTAATTTACTTTAGTAAACTACTTCAGAATAAAGTTCATGACAACCTCTTTAACTGGAAGCCTATCTCAATCTGCTCTGGCCAACGACTCAATAAAAAAAGGTCTGGAATAATGAATGTCCAGGAAGCAAGCCTACAGTTCTCTCCCCATCACTTCATTTCCTACCATTAAAATCATCCATTTAAAGCACATATTCAGCTCACCAATTCCTACCACCGCCTCACCAATCCCCCAGCCAATAAATACCACTTAAATGTACATCTGTCATTTGCCCCTGATCAGCATCTTTAGGCACATTCCCACAGCCTGAGTAACTTCTCCAGTTCCATGATTTACTGTCCATTTCTTGAAAAGCTGTTCTCTATCCACTTTCTAAATGTTTTCAAACATTTTACACCAACACTGGACTTCATTCCTGGTATGGTACTCCCCACAAGCCCTACAGAAAAGCACTTGGAGGAAAAGGAACTCAAAGCTGAAGACAGGCACACTCAGAACCCTGGTTAGCTCAGAGAGCCTCTAGGATCAAGTGGAATTGACTACTTATTACTTCACAAACTCCAGGTGCCTTCAAAATAATCAACGGTAAACACTTAGCCTTTTTTATCTCCTTACCTAGACTACAAAAGTAATATCAGTTGCAAGCCTTAGGAAGATAGTGCTTTCCTACCAGTGCGGGGAGCTCACAAACAGCTCTCTTCACAAAGATGTTTCTGTATACAACACCGTGGAGACCATAAAAAGTCAAGGTTCAAACAAAGCAGCAACGCACACAGAGAGCTAGCAAAGCCATTTCAGAGTAACCAAATCTACTGGTATCTGTCCTTCCTGTATCCCTCTTTTATCCAGAAATTATTTGAGCTATATATCTAATTTAGACAACTGCGAAGTTCATGCAGTTGTCCAAAGTACACTGCTTAAAAGCACAGATGCCTAACTCCCAAATGTCCCTCCTGCCTGCCCCTAAACTTCCCATATAGAATCCTCAGGAAGCAACATCATTGTGAAAATAGATGGCCAATGTTTTCATTGAAAAATTGCCTTCGTTACCTGTACCATAGAGAATGTATATGGTGGGTTAGTTACAACCTTTCTACAGATCTGTATGCATTTATCAACAAAGATCTTAGGAGTCATGAGACCTTAAGTTACTCAATCTTTCTAAGCTTTCCTTCTTTCCTTGTAAAATTAGAGTAATTCTTACCTTGCAGAATATTTAGATGGAATAAGTTAGATGTTTCTTGACGCAGATAAATAGTAGCTATTTGCCCCACCTTCCCTCCAAATTGCTTCAATTTAATCACATTTTCTTCCTACATTCAAATAATTTACCATCACCATGGGCATTACATCATTGGAAGATGATAAGGCAATGTTGCTAGAAAAAGAGAAAGGTAACAAAAATAAGAAAATGGCAGGAGGGGGAAGCAAGAGGGAGCAGGAGTCAATTTATGTTTAAGTTAGACAAAGTTAGACAAAAGAGCAAAAAGAATATAATTCTGGTTTGCTTTGTTCTTCAGTGCCTAGCACAGAGCTAAATACACAGTGGGCACTCCAGAAAAATACTTACAGTATGAAAGAAAATGCAAAAGTGGAAGTAATGGCTCAATGTTGAGACTGGGGATACATCTGTCCATAATCCTGGCTTAACTCAATTATCTAAATTTAAGGTCTATGACCCTAAAAACCTTGGCAATGTTCCACTGTAACTGTTGTTCTCTTCACACAGAAATGTTTACCAAAGAACAGAAAGATTTTCCTTTGGCTCAGTTTACAATGAAGCTGCAGAACATTAAACCGCACCTCATTTGACCTTAATAAACCTAGGACACAAGAGAACAGATTTATTCATTTCCCTCAAGTTCTCCCATTTGACTCCTTCATATTTTAAACTTCTTTTTATGAAGTTCTACAGCATTCAGTAAACAAAGAGTCTTCCCATTGATAATTAAACACCTGCTAATTCCTAAAAAGGCATTCAAAATAAAGAGTCTGATGAATAAAACATCCCCTTTATTCTATAGGGCTGAGTTCAAATAAAGAAAAATGGGTCATTAAATAAAATCTGTCAATTCTTTGAGGCTTGGTTACTGCAGTTAGTGACCATATTTATATTTAGCTTACTTTAAGGTAAAATGTTATTTATTAAAATACCTATGATCTCAAGTAGGGATAATAAAAGAAGTAGGTCTTATAAAATCAGCAGTCATCATGAAGAACAGAACACAGGTAAGTCATTGTTATTTTTAAATTTTCTATTATGAAAATTTCAAACATTCAAAAATAGAAGAGTCCCCACATACCTATCTCCTATATTCAACAATTATCATATATGTAAAATCTTATTTCTATTTACCCTGACCCACTCTCTTTTCCAGCTGGATTAACTTAAGCAAATCCCAGACGTAATTTCCCCCATAACTAATTCAGTACCTATCACTAACAAATAAGGACTTTTAAAAAAATATACTGCCAACACTATTATCTTGTTTATACCTAAAAAGTAACAATAATGACATAAATCAGATAACATCCAGTACCCAAATTTCCCCATCTCAAAAAAATTATTTAAAAATCAGCACTGATTTGATCAAATAAGGATACAAAGCCCAGATGTTGGGTTTGGTTAATATGTCTCTTTAAATCTCTTTTAATCTTAACAAAGTTTTTTGCTGTCTCTTTAAACTGTTTAATATATTGAATGAACGAGGTTATCTGAGGTAGAAATAACATTTCAGTCATTCTGGGTTTTGCTGATTGCATTCCAAGTGTGTCATTTACCATTATGCTCTATCTCCAGCATATGATAGAGAGGCTTGATCTGATTCGAATTATTGTTCTTTTCTCCAAGAATACATCATAGGTGGTGATATGGGCCATGTAAATTAAACTGGATGACAATTTAATGATTTGCCAACTAAACTTCCTCTCCCTCCAAGTGTTTTACTCCTGATATTGCTAGGAGGTTGGCATCCAGCTGCAGGATACAGAAGCGCCAGTTAAAATGTGATCTTCCCACCCTGGCTGAGTTCCTAAGTCTGAGAAGGTTAATAATTTGGTGGATGCAGAGAACTAACCCTATTATCATCTTGTTTCTGTCTCACATGTAAACATTCCCAATTCCTCGGCATACATATGTTTTGAACGGTAACACTCTAAATTTAAAAGACCACATTCAAGTCACCTATCCATTCTACAATCCGCCAATACAGAAAATGTAGCCCCCTATGTCTTACGTTAAATAAGAAAACAGCATTCAGGATACAAAATCCTTTTTTAATGGCATACCAGCAGGCAAATATAGATTTTCAAGCAATAAGCAAATTCTATTATCACTGCTAAAGGAGGGGAGAGGGAACAGTCTTTTTTTTTCCTGCTGTCAGAATGGACAATTAGAGCATAGGAAATGCATTTTTAGTTTTAAAAAATCTTTATCGGGAAATAGGCCACCATAAAGTAATTCACCTATAAAGTAATAATGGCTGTCATCAATTTTACCTTACACTCAACTCACACTTTTGATTCCTATTCAGCAATATTTCAATTACTCCTTTTATTTGAAGACAAGTCCCTACAAACACATAATGCCACCTAAAAGTGGTCATGAGAAAAACCCTTCTCGGGACAGGAAAGTTATTTATTTAATGCATAAACTACTCTGCTTTATTCCAGAGATAATGGTCTAAATAACTGAAATATTTGCAAAAGAAAAGAAAGCAGCTGTATGAAGACTAGATTAACATTGTTTTCCCCTAGATTTAAAAAGAATTATAGAAATTTTTCAATAGTGGAAACCTCAGCATTTTTAGATTTTTAAACTTGAAATGGGATTTAAGCAAATTCCACCCTACTGAACTTATATTGGAGGTGGAGACGTTTAGGAGTATTGTTACAGATACTATAAATAGCCTGAGGCAGCATGTCCTGGGCACACTGTTAGGATGAAACTCATTGCATCAGTCATGTGAATTCACCAAGAGCACTGAATAGCCCACAACATGTATGACTAGGACCACATTCTTTTTTCTAAAGAATGTGGAATAACAAACAGCAGACTCTTGTATTTCTTAGTCATGGGCTAGAAACTCAAGTGAATACTGAAATCCAAAAAATGTCATAAGAACTGATAGTCATTGCCCTGAAACTACAACAAATGGCCCTTTCATAAGCCTTTATTGATTCTAGAATCTAGAAGTATAAGTTAAAAGTCATTTGCAAAACAGAACATTTTTCTTAGGGGGAGGATAATTTTTCATAAAGAAGCATTTGATTTTTTTGTAAAGATTTTCTGTCATCATAAAAAGAGTGAGACTAAAACTTCATTGATAATACATAACATAGGTGCTGTTACAGGTTAAGTGTATCCCCCAAAAAAGGATATATTGAAGTTCTAATCCCCAGGACCTCAGAAAGTGACCGTATTCGGAGACAAGAGTCTTTGCAAAGACAATCAAGTTACAACAAGCTCATCAGGGTAAGCTCTAATCCATAATGACTGGTTTCCTTATAAAAAGGGGAAATTTGGACACACAGACATGCATAAAGGAAAGATGATGTGACGACACAAAGAAAAGATGGCCTCCTACTAGCCAAGGAGAGAGGCCCTCAGAAGGAACCAACCCTGCCAATAATACCTTGACCTAGGACTTCTGACCTCCAGAATTGTGAGACAGTGAATTTCTGCTGTTTGAGCCATGCAGCTTGTAGTAACTTCGTTATAGCAATTCTAGGGAACTAATACATGTACCCACATGTAACATGTGATAATGGTAACAGTAATTTCAAAAGAAAAGTGGAAGCTGCCAGTCATGATGCTAAGTACTTTGCACACATCATCATTAAATACGTAGAATGATCCCACAACGTAAATATTTTATCCTCGTTTTGCAGACAGGGAATCTGGGGTTTGGTATTAAGAACTATATTCTGGTACAGCTATCAGAGACACATTACAAGGGCTTAAAAACATAATAGTTGGTTTCTTTCAAATAACAAGAAGTCTGGAGGCAGGTGGCTGCAAGTAAATACTCAACAGCTCAAAGATACCCCAGGCTCAGCAATTCCTATGGCCTTGCCCTCATGGTCTCAAAATGAATGCTGTAGGTCCAAGCCATCTAAAATGCAAATTGTGAAAAATCAAAAGGAACACATTTCTCACCTAAATGAATCTACTAAGAACAACTTTCCTGGAAGCCCCAAACAATAACTTCACCTTATATCTTATCAACCATGCTTATTTGCATGGGAAGTTAAGAAACATAGGGTTTTTTTAGTCAAGTTCATTGCCATACCCATTATGCAAGGATTCCTTTAAAAGAAAGGAGGAAATGGATCTTGATTAAGCAAATCTACCAAAGACCCAGAGATGTTAAAAGTTTGCAGAAGTTCACAGCTATCTATCAAGTGGTGGAGTTGGGATTCATATCCAAGTCTCATCTTAATCTCAGACTCATATTTGGAATACCCATGCTATACGCACCCTTGGCAAACCCGAAGCCTGATGAAGAGGTATGGTCCTAATTGAAAAAAAAGGTTGGAGAGGATTTAACCTTCCAGGGGCTGTTACTGAGCTCAGTGACCTCTCCTTTTAGTTCCAAGGTAAACCGAGAACCTTTAAACATCCAAGGAAGCAGTAAGGCCAACAGAGCCTCGGATACAACAACATTTTGTGAATAAATACTTGAGGCTGCATCCGGGTGTCTGGCAATAAAATTTAGGAATCTCCATATCCTTCCTGCTACCATCCCCTGGGGTGTTCGTTTACATGATATTTATAATTCTCAAACAGGTGAAGCCTTTCACAGGTAGTCCTTTAGCTGGCTTCTACAAACAGCAACTAAAACTTTTCTTCACATCTGCTTTAAATTCTTTTTTCCAATTATAGAAAGTCTTTATTTATAAGCAACGACTGTACCTCATAGTCAATACAATCTCTGCTAATTGAAAGAGATTTTCTTTCTCAATGTTAGACTGCATCACTTAGGAACTAAATTCTCTAGCCTGATGCAAAGGTAAGGAAAACTAGCCTAAACATCCACAGTTTTAGCACCCCCTCAACAAGTCATTCATTGATCAAGATTTTCATGAGGAATTCGAGACTCTTCCTGCTCCAACATTTGGTAATCCATTCTATGATTGAAGCCACATAACAGATAACCTTAAAGACATCTGTGGCTGCAGTTAACTTCATGGTCCTTTCCCCTGCTTCTCCATTTTATACTCCCCAATTTTTCTCTGCATTATCCATGGAGGTGTCCAGTCTTCCTCAGCCACGCTAACAATAATCTCTCTAAGAGACGGACCTGGTTCTTGAGTGGAGTGTCATTCCTAGACACAAGATATGGTAGGGGCCATTCAAACACCACTTGGCCACTAGCACTCGCTGTTCTAATTCCTGCCCTATCCAAGTGGCTGATCCAATTTTTCATTCACCCTAAAAATGAACATACAGTACCCTTACCCTTCCAAAGGTGAGTTTTGACTTAAGTCAGGATCCATACCATTGCTAGCAATCAAGGAAACCCTCTTGCATCAAATCGATACGCATGTGAGATATTTCCCTGATTTTATGACACAGTGCAAAATTAATCTCTCCTTCAGCCTCAGGGGTGATGCCTGAAATTATAGAAGAGGAAAATAAGAATATTACTACTTTTAACAAAAACAGTAAAATAATCATCTCTCTTTATTATACTTATTTATGTACAAATGTACCTTCTTAAAGACAATTTTTTTTTTGTAAAAAAGGAAGTAACTGAGGCACTTTATCTGATTCATTAAGCAGTTTGCTAACTGGAAATAACCAAAATATATTGCCCTTCATCTTTGCTCAGTAATCCACACAATTTAAACTTCTTGCCTGTTGAGGTAATTAAGCCTGTTATAGAACAAGCAAAGCCAGCAAACAGGTTCTGAAAGACATAAAAAGTTTTACTTTGCTCAGTTATAGGAGTTACAACTATTTGCATAATAAATGAGAGAAAAACAGTTGCTAGAGGAAAGTAATTTACAAGATTCCTAAGTCCCTGTTATTTAGTAAAATTAGGTTTTTTACCTGTAATGTCTAAAATTCCAACAACATAATCTTTCAGATCAAAATGGGTGGCAGTTCTTAAAATATGTTGCTACTATCTGTCACTTAAAAATAATAGCAAAAAAATTATCATCCAATGCGATTGCAAATGGAAGCCTACAGAAGTGTACCAGCTTCTGTTCAGCACTAATTACAATTAGCGAAATCTCCTTTCTGAAATCCCCCCAGCTCCCCCTTCCTCATTCACCTTCTCTAATTCCAAAGTAAGTTTGATTCAACCAAAACCTTAAGTCTTCTGAAGTGACAAAAAATGTCTTTTACCCTAACAACTAAGAATTAGTGCTGGGATTACTCACTCAGCATTGTGTTGGTAAGGGAGGCAAGAAAAGGCAACCAACCACAAAAAAAACTAGGACTTGGTTTATACCCTCCAGAAATCCAATTTACTGTGGAAAAATGAATAAAATAACCATGCCCCGAAATATTGTACAACTTGCCATTTTGGTATCTCAGAGCTCGGAGGTTGAGGAAGTCAGTATTGGCCAGAGGGAAGACTTGAGAAATACTTTCAAGAATTCCAAGAAAGACAGGTACTGCCGAGAGAATAATTATACCATAATTAAGTGGGCATTTACTGGATGCCAGGCCCTGTGCTAGCTCCTTCAATGCACCCTACTTAATCCTACCAAGATCTCCAGAAATTAACAATGTTCCCCATTTCACAGATAAGAAAACAGAGAACCAGAGGAATTTACCACCTTGCCCACCAAGACTCCCTAACCAATATAGTTTAGCTTAAGGGATAAATCTATTGATTCTTTTATTCACTCATTCAAGTACTATAATTATTCTACCTTCAAACCTCATACAGATAAAAAGACCTCAGAGTAAAAACATATGGAAAATACTCTGTCCCAGATTCCCATGGCACAAATAAAGGAAAGAAAGATGGGAGGGAAGAAGGGAAACAAAAAAGGAAAATTACTGAAATAAATCAGGAACTAAACTTTTAAAGCACGGCATCCAAATAAAACATGAGATGTCAGCTTTAGTTGACTTACTCTATTTCTATCCTACACTTCATACCTTGGGCAGAGAGCCACATCTGAATATTTAGTATTAATCCAATCCCATCTGCAGTACGTATAACACATAGTAAAGGTTAAAGATTAAGATACTTTTTTTAAGACAATGTCTGCAATATAGAAGGAAAGAAGCCCAATATTCTCCATTACCTGACACTGCCCCACTACCTGACAGTGTCACCTTAGGCAATACTGTCATTTCCTGCACTAAGCACCAGGGGTGCATAAGACCATACCTCAGGGATGAGGAAAATATTTAGCCCTCGATTGTAACAGTTTTTGCTTCATGCTTTACATTTTTTATATTTTATAACTTACGTGATATTTTAGTATAAAACAACATATACAAAATAGATAAAAATAAATATACATATATTGCACAATTTCAATTTTTTTGACAATGAATGAGATCAACGAAGACTACTGATCCAACACTTATTAAAAGGGTAGACTATTAACTTCCAGTACCCTCAATAACCAAACTAAATGACATCACTTTGGAAATACTCCATTAGCTAGAAGGGAAAAAAAAAACGCAAGTTTTATTTCAGTCTCTCTTTGAAAAGTATTTGATTTCTAGCTGATTCTGGGCACAAACAATGGTTGACCATTACAAATCCATGGGGCCACCTCATTACAAGTTCATACTGCAACCAAATCCCATTTTCCCGCTGCAAATTCAATTCACATCAATAGCACCATATATCACTGGCTACTGCTGTTGGCTGCCTGATTTAGAAAAATAAAAATTTTTTTGAAAGATTACTGCCAACACATAATAGGCAAACTGCAATTTCAATTCCCTGCACATGTGCTTGAAGGAAGGGGGCTACACAAGCTACAAAATGTAAATGAAGCCTGTCATTATCAGCTGTTTATAAGCCCCATGACATCCTTCCTTATTCCTACTGTCACATAAGGCAGGGGGAAAAAAAATCCAAAGTGCTGCCGTTCAATAAAGTCCTTTTATTATTTTACTCAAAACTAGTTCCCTGGTTCCTTAATTTTCTAATCTGCGTACACAAAATGCAGCAAACTGAAGCAGTGGTGGCTGTACACAGCCAATCTTCGTTAGGTAGAATTCAATGTGAAGGAGTAACATAACTGCATGATGCTGTTTATTAAAATGTTTTCATCATCAACTTTTTATGTATCCATCACTTACTAGAGCTAACATTTAAGGACAACATCTACTCTAACAAAAGTAGATTTCCCAGGGAAATAAAGTCAGTCAATTTCCCCAAAGCCCATAAGCCAATCCACTACCTGGCCTGTTCCAAATTTCTGGCTATGTCCAAAATACCACTTAATTAACACATTGCTAGTCTATCGCTCAACTTTGACTTCCTTATTGAATTCTTCCATGTTTAATTTAACATACTACCCAGTGGTGCTGTAATGAGAGGATAAATACAATAGCTCCATGAGGAATCCATGCTCATTTTTATATTGGAAGACAAAGAGAGACCTAGTAAGGTCACTGTTTAATGCTGGATTTCTCAAAAGCCTCACTATTGACATTTTGGAACTGATAATTCTTCTGAGGGTGGTGGGGAGAGGGGCGGGGAGCCTGTCCTGGGCACTACAGGATGTTTACCAGCATCCCTGACCTCTACCTACCAAATGACAGTAGTACCACCCCCCAGTCCTGACAAGCAAAACTGTTTCCAGACATAGCCAAATGTCCAAGGGGGCAGGGGGCATTGTGAACCCCTGGTTGCAAACCACTGGTCTTGTGGGTCTACATACCCATCAGCAGGCAGAAATTTTATGTATATAATTTGTAGAAGCAGGGAACAACATGCATAAATCCATTGCACACCCAGGCAATAGTCTATTATGCCCATAAACCTTTATGAGACACTGAACAAAGTCAAGTTTGCCTATCAAACAGTAGACAGCTATGCTGAGGCACTAATTTTGATCATTAAAAGTTTACTAATAGTCAAAGGTCCTTTGAATAATAATAATAATTCTGCCACTTTATTATTGCATTGGCTCAATAACAATCCAGAGAGAATACCTGGGAAATAACAGTCATGGGTTTTGCATATTTACCAACAGAAAGCCTCCAGGAAGTTCAGTTTTAAGGGCCAAAATTTTTCATTTAATCAATTGTAAGAATAGCCTTAAGAAAAATTTCTTCGCGATCAAACCCCCTTAACAGAAGATGGATATGCTGTGATATTTAGTTCAATGGAAATAAAGACGTGAAAGGGTTTTTTTTTTCCCCTAAACAATCACCGCTGAGCTTCTGCAGACCAATACTAAAAAAGACAATTTTATTTAACAGTCAAAAAAAACAGCTTCTAAAAGCTCAATTGCCATCTGCAATTATAATCAAGCCTAATTTAGAATACCCCACCATGTTTTAGTCTTAATTAAAAATGGCACATCCTTGCAAGGGAATGCAATGTGAATGCACAATTCAAATGTGTGCAGCGCATGCACACACACACGCACACACACACACACCTAACACTGGAGTCTAGGCTTGGGAGACTTTATTTTACTGGTTCTTAATGTAACTTCAGCATAAACTTTAACTTTCATAATTTAAATTAGAAAGGCGAATGGATTGTGTTAAGATAATTTGCCAAAAATACAAATGGATCTTTTAAGCCTGCCACCTTTTACGTATAGCACATGGCTGATCTTGTATTCCAGGCACTATTATCTTTCCTCTGCAAAGAGGCACAATGCTTCAGTGTAACATTTCCATTGATACAAACTCGTCCTTCCACTGCACTAATAAGATTTACCAAGTACCACTTGGCCTCTTTATAAACTCAATTAGTTATAATAATATGTCTCTGCATGTTTATAATTCAGTGTAATTTTTACATCACAATTCCTTAATATGGTCTCCAGTACAATCAGCCCTTTGCCTACAGAACATCAATGCAGACACTATCTGAAAACCACCATACAAACTCCTGCTATTGGTCAAAGCCATTTAAAATAAAATAAAGATAAAAATAAAAAACAAGGAAGACACAGAATGGAAGACCTGAGAAAAACACAACCACACCTTTAACCTGCATGATTAAAGGGAAGTGTTCTCCTATCCAGCCATTATGTGAGGGCTCCTCGTAAAAATCCAACTTCTTCCCAAATTCCATAGTGTTATATTCAGGTTGCACTGCTGGAACAGAGCCTCTGGCAAAGGCAGCAAAAGGGAGGTGGAAAGCTGTAAACAATAAGTGTGCCTCCCACGTAAGCCTGTAAAATTAAGCCTCTCAGTTGGATAATTAGCTTTATATAGCTAATCAAAAAGAAAGAAATGAAGGCCATCTGGTCCTTAGAAGTTCTTTATCTGATTAACACTACACTCTCGAAAGTAAACTTCCTAGGTACAGGCGGGCAGAAGGCAAGAGGAGAGGAACACCCTTTTAAATTGCCTGTACACCCTGATAAACCCACATGCATATCAAGCCCCTGACTATTTTATACAGAAGCATTAGAAGAGTGACTAAATGCTGAAGCCCTAATTGGACAGACTTCATTTGCTTCCTAGCTCTGCCATTTGTTAAGGGTTAGCCTTTGGCAAACAATTTGACCTTCCCATGGTAGACTGAATCACTGACCCTGTATCTAGGTCCTTTGCCCTCAGCCTCCTCCTCTGTCCCTTGGCCATGTGACTTGTGAACTTAGTAGCTTAACTTCAACTCTCCTTCATTGAACAAAGCAGCATACCTACAAAAGCAGCAACAACCCCTTAGTCCCAAGGTGGGTTAGGCATATTAAGGGCCCACCTTCAGCTTCCAGTCAAGATGACAGAGCAGGAAAACGCCATGCTCGCCTCCTCCCATTACTATCTCAAAACAACTAAACTACAGACAAGTATCATTTAAAATCACCTGAAGTCTAGCTGAAGAGAAGTCCTATACCTGAAAAGCCACCTCAAGAATGGCAGGAGGGGCAGAGACATGGAACAGGATGGTCTCACACCAATGTAACAGTTAACAATTGGGAAGGACACCTCAGGTGCTGTAGAGGTCCCCACTGAGGAGCAAGGGGTCCCAGCCTCACACCAGGTCCCTCAGCCCAGGGTTCCAGTGCCAGGAGAGAAGTCCCTACAACTTCTGGCTGTGAAAACCAGTGGACATTGTAGCTGAGTGTGACGAAGGGTGGTTAAAGTCCCAAACGTTCCTCTTAAGAGGCCCACAAAACAGACTTACTCACTGTTAGACTCACTCACTCTGAGCACTGGGGCAGCAGCTCAAAAGGCACTAAGGACATACAGAAAGGAACTGAACTGTCTGACATCAGGGCAAGGGCTGGAGGGGCAGCTTCCTCCCTGACAAAAGGGCTGGCAAAAACCACTGCTTCTTTGTTGAGCCCTCCCCCTTCCAGTGTGCAGACTTAGTTTAGGCAGGTGCCATATCTGAGTCTCCATCAAACTGGCTAACACCATTTGTCTGCCCTGGTGACTCCAAGACACCGTCCCACCCAATTTACAAGCCTACTCGAGCCGCTTCCAGTGGCTTTTCCATACAGACAGCCTCTCATGGTCATGCTGTGGACTTTCCTAAAATTTGTCAAAGGTTCACAAACCCCAAACAAGCAACATCTGGCCTTGGTGTGTCCCAAGTATCCCCAAGCCTAGTACTAGCAACCATGGCTTCAGATCACAGCTTAGCTTCTCCCAGGCACATTCAAGCCTAGCACAAGTGGCAATCACCTACAGATCACTTTGTAACTGATACCAAGTGGCCCCAGGCAGGGCACAGGCAGCAGCTGACTTTGGCCTGCAACAGAGTCTTTCCCAAGAGGCCCCAGAACACACACGGTGGCCAGCTTCAGATCATACCAGAGCACCATCCAACCACCTCTACAAGGGCAGACAGGGCAGGCACCAGAGCCCCGCTGAAGTGATTCCTGCCCTGTCAGGTCAATCCCTGAACAATAGCTCCTCCACTTAATCACCGCCAGTCCTCACAACCAGCCTGAGGGCCAATCCCTGCAATTTACATACCAACAGCAATTAAGGCTCAACTACAACAGGGGGGCACACAAAACCCACACAAGCGACACATCTGGAGCACCTGGCTCAGGTGACCAGGAACCCTGAGACACTGGGCACCACAAGATAGATACTACTACATAAGGCTGCTCTATTAAAACTGGGAGACAAAGCAGCTCTACTTAAAACATAGAAACAAACACAGGGAGGCAGCCAAAATGAGACAAATAAACATGTCCCAATATGAAAGATCAGAACAAAGTTCCAGAAAAAGAACTAAGCAAAATGCAGACAAGCAATCTACCAGATGCAAACCTCAAAACACTAGTTATAAGGATGCTCAATGAACTCGGTGAGAACTTCAACAAGGAGACAGGAAACATAAAAATGGAGATTAAAAAAAAAAATAAAATAAAGAACCAGTCAGAAATAAATATAATAAATGAAATGAAGAATACATTAGAGGAAATCAACAGTAGATTAGATGAAGCAGAAGATCAAATTAATGTTTTAGAAAAGAAGATAGCAGAAAACATCCAATCAGAACAGAAGAAAAAAGAATCAAAAAAAAAAAAAAAATAGAGGGTAGTTTAAGGGTTTTGAGGACAATATCAATTTAAAGAGACATCTTTAAGAAAAAAAAGATCAAAATATGAAAATGTGGTAATAACTACATATCTACCAAAAATTACTTTAAATGTAAGGATTAAATCAAAAGGCATAGGATGGCTAAATGGATAAGAAAACAAGACACATATATGCTGCCTACGAGAGACTCACTTCACATCAAAAGACACACACAGACTGAAAGTAAAGGGATGGAAAAAAATATTTCATGAAAATGGAAACAAAAAAAAAAAAAATAGCTGGGGTAGCAATACTTACACCAGACAAACAGACTTTAAAACATAGGCCATGATGAGACAAAGAAGTACCCAGTAATTTCACTTCTGGGTATTTATCTGAAGAAACTCAAAACACTAATTCAAATAAACATATGCATCCATATGTTTATTGCAGCATTATTTACACTAGCCAAGAAACAGAAGCAACCTAAGTGTCCATCAACAGATAAATGGATAAAGAAGTGGTACATATATACAATCAAATGAATTCTTGACATCTGCAACAACATGGATGGACCTAGAGAGTGGAGTAAGTGCTGAGTGGAATGAGTCAGACAGACAAAGACAAATACCATATGATTTCACTTATTTTTATTTTTATTCTAAAAAATAAAATAAAACGGAAACAAGCTCATAGATACAGAGAACAGTTTGACGGTTGCAGATTGGGGATCGGGAATTCAGAGAATGAAGCAGAGAAGGAATTAAGAGGTACAAAGTGGTAGTTATAAAATAGTCTTGGGGCTATAAAGTATACCATGGGAAATATAGTCAATAATATTGTAATAACTATGTATGGTATCAGATGGGTACTAGATTTATCAGGGTGATTCCTTAATCAGTTATATAAATGTCTAATCACTATGTTGTACACCTGAAATGCGTTATTGTGTATCAAATGTAACTGAAAAAAATGTTTTTTAAAAAAAGAGCCCACCATTAACCAATCCAGTGTAGTCAGATATCGGGGCAGCCACATGAAGTTGGGTACTTGATGCACAGCACATAGGTCAAGCAATAGAAGTGAAATCCAGCCCACACACTACTCTTGCCAAGCTGAGTACCCTGGATGGGTACTTCTTCCCTGGTAGGAAGAAGAGGTACCATTTTCATTGCACAAAAGCACCATCTGTCCAGAAGGGGCACCCAGATATGGTGAGGAGGGCTTTTGCACCTCGCAGGGAGAAGAGCTTGGCTTGAATTGTTGGCATCTCAGAGAGCTGAGGAGGGTGTCTGCATGGAACAGTGCCCCACAGGGTGAGTGGGACTAAGTAAATACATTCAAGACAGTGAGAACCAGGTTACTCATTGTCAGAGAAGGGATTTAAAAATACAGAAAGGAGGTAACTAAATTGAACCACATGGTGCTGAAATATTCAGAAGTAGAGTAGTGAACTCATGATTTTTAATACATAAAATACAGAAATAAATACAAATGTTAACATGTATATATGCATATATAATCCCTAGAAGTTTCCACTAAAAGACTTTGGGAGCTGTAATATCTAACAAGCAATGAACACACTTAATCCCCAGATCTTGGTTTCTAAATATCATTCTCATCTAAAAGGAATCAGAGATCCAAGATTCCTCAACTCCTTGGCTGAATCCAGGGCTGGGGCCAGCAAAGCACGAGATGAGCCTAGAACTTCTTGTTCCAGAAAGTAAGTAAGCACTCAGATGATGATGATGACACATGTCAAAAGGACATAGAAACCAACTGCAAGGAACTCCCACTATCTAAACCTGAGGGGGAATTTCAGTATCAAAATAATGGTAGTAGCAGATTATAACCCATTAAATTAGAAATCTATGAGTCCAAACTGATGTAATAAATAAACAAGTTGAACGTTTAAGGAGAATGGTCTTAAAGTACCTACCCACAAAATACTTATTACAATGGGGGCCGGGGCGGGGGGGGGTAGAGTACCTTTACAATGGAGAAGTCTGGCAGATGCTGCCTTTTTCAAGTGATCAAAGCTAACATCACAAGCAATGGGGCAGACGGAAATCATGTGCCACTTGACAAGATGCAATAAAAGGAGCAGTCCATCACTTCTGTGATATTTCTGCCCTGATGCATAAACTGAATCTAATCATGAGGAAGCCTCAGACAAAACCAAATTGATGGACAGTCTGAAAAATAATTGCTTTATCTTCTTTAAAATTATCAAGGTCATAAAAGTCCAGGAAAGCCTAAGAAACTTCTCCAGAAACAAAGGAGACTAACAAATAGCACATGATCCCCAATGGCTTTTTTTTTTAATTGGCACAATAAGGGCAATTTGAAGGGGGTCTGACAGTGGTGTTTTATCAAAGTTAATTTCCCAATTTTGATGGATGTATTGGGTTATTACAGAATTCCCTTGTCTGTAGGAAATGCACATCTTAGTATTGAAGGGAGGTTCTTTTATTTGTTGCAACTTTTTGTTTAAAAAAAAATTGTTTTTAACCTGTAATGGGTACAGCACAGGGTGGCTGTGGAAGGGGTAGGCCCTTTCAAAAGATGAATGGGGAAGGTCACTCAAAAAAGACACTTGAGTTGAGATGTACAAGAAAAGGAACTGCCATGGAAAAATCCAAAGGATAGAGATAATTCTGATGCTGATTTTAAAACAAAATAGCATCATCTTCTCACTCTTATACAATGCTTTTTGAGTGCAAAGCAATGGTCTAAGTTCTTTCCATATTTTAACTCTTTTATTCCTAACAACCACTTTACATAGTGTTATTATCAAGGAGAATTATTACTATACCCAACTTAAAGATGAAGAAACTGAGAAACAGGTTTCAGTAACTCACGCAAGTTACAAGGTTGGCTAGTAGCACAGCCAGGATTTGAACCTACCAGTCTGGTTCCAGGGTCTTTATTTAACTATTACACCATCAGGGGAAAACCAGGCCACTGACTGTATGTGATAATGAAGCAGGATGGAGCCAAGACTGCTGCACCATTCCAGCCGCAAAGACTAGAGCAAGTGAGTGAGAGAGGAATGGCAGATGTGCGAAGTAGAAGCAGAACCATTGGTGAGAGTGTAGATTTTTTCATGTGTAATGGATTTATCTGAAAGCAGGGAGACTACTGAGAAGGCTGTCACCGTATTTTAACTCAGACAGGATGGTGGCCTAGACCAAGTCAGTAGCAGAAGAGATGGAGAATACTGGCCAGAGAGATTCAGAATTTATTTTGTAGATAAATCAGGACTTGGGTGATTGTTTTAGAAAGCCAGGCAATATAACCACCTTTTAAGTAAAACTGTATTCACCATCCAAATTCCTTGGATCGGATCGTCTATGAAAACAGCATAGTATATTTGCTGGTGGCTTTTGGTTCTGGTCACCTCACTATGCTTAAAAAAAAAAAAGGCAGGAAGAGCAAAGAACCCACCTCTACTTTTTTCTTTCTAAGGCTTTCAGTAACCCTCAAATGACTCCTATTTTGGTGAAAATACCCCATTTTCCCATAATAATAAACAACGTTCAGTTCATTCTGATTTCATAGCTTTCTTCCATACAAAGAGAACCTCTCTCCCACCGATTAAGTCATCTCTGAATCTCATCAGAGATTGTACCTGGCACTGTAATTGGGAGGGTTTTAAATAGATAATTTAACCTTGAGAGGATGTTCATTTGACTCAACATATCCTCCAATCTAAGAAACACACAAATTCCCTTTCACCTCAGCATGTCTTTCTTTAATTGTGACAGCAGTGCAGAGAATTTCATTTTCAAAGAGCTGTTTGAGCCACAAGGGAATATTAATACCTAAATATTGAAGCAATCCTGATGCTTGGCTTAAAAGGAAGCTGGATCTGCTAGATGAAAATGTTCTAAAATGTCTCTGGTCTATGCCTTAAAAAAACAAAAACAAAAACAAAAAACATGTCTTTAGTATATTTTTCTCTCTCTGCATTGTCAGAAAGTAAAAGACATGGTTTATTTCTCTTTTAAAAAGTCCTTTGCTTTCTATTACCAGTAACTGCATTTACTAAGAATACTGCCAGGTTTTTGAGTGTCCTCATCTAAAGGGTGTGATTTTCTTCACTTCTGAATATGGAGGAATAAATGTTCTTTCAACTCTTTGACAGGCTAAGTGTATTTCACTCTGCAGTGCTGACTATGGCTATAGAAAGCGTTCCACATCACAGGTCTGAAATTATACAGGAGTGAGCACGGACAGTGAGGTAAGGAGAGAGCGAGCGAGACAGAGCTGACCTGTTCTTTGTAGTCCTCTCTTTCACTGCAAAGGCTGTTCCATCAAATGAATACAAGTTCAAAAAAAAAAAATTAATTCCAGAACCAAATAATTCAGAATGGGAGTAAATAGGATCCCATTCCCCCGAAGCTGATATCATCAAATTCTCTCACATGATTTACAACCTGGCAATCTATCTCTTTCCATTGATTATCTTGCTATTATGGGATATAACTGCTCTCTGCCCATTCCAAGAACCCAAAAGTGTTGCACTGAGAATACACTAATGCACCTTTAATGCAGAGAAGAGGGGGGAGGGGGTGACCTAAGGAACAAAATAGGCTGGAGAATGCATAAAGCTGAAGTTCCTTTCAAAAGCGCGGGAGAAGTTAACAGCTTTTCAGGGAGGCAATCAGACAATTAATGCCCAGTGGCTACCTAGGCTCACAGCCTTAACATTTCTAACTAGAAATAGGCCACATGCTATGCTGAACCTGAAGCACAGGTGAACCTCACTTTGGGCAAAGGCCATCAAAACAAAAGTCTGTCAAGACCTGATCAAATTGTGGATTCGCTATAAATGTTACAGAAAGTTGCTTCTGATCCCAAGACCCTGATCATACAAGCTCTGCAAATGAGAGCCTTCTCTGCTGCATGAATTATTAGTAATATGGTTTATCAAATCAAAACTATAATTCTGGGGTGGACAAATTCTGATCCGCTGTCTCTTTTTGTATGGCTTAAGCTAAAAATGGTTATTATACTTTTAAATGGCTAGAAAAAAATGAAGAATATATTGTGACACACACATGACAAGTACACAAAATTAAAATTCGGTATCCATATACAAAGTCTCATTCGAATGCAGCCCTGCCTATTTGCTGGCATGTTGTCTATGACTACTTTCAAGCTACAACACAATGAATAGATACAACTGCAATATATAACCTGCAAAGCCAAAAAGGTCTACTATCTGGCTTTTTAACTGAAAAAGTTGGCCAATTCCTATCTTAATTCACCCACAAATTTCAGGAAAAGAACTCCAAATAAATTAAAAAGCCCACAAGAAAAATGTAGCTAGTAATGAGAGAAAAAAAAATGTTCCTTACCTTCTAAACAGGCTCCCTTCTGAGAAAACTCAGCAGCAATGGCACAACATATAGATAGTCCCCCCAAAAAATCTTTCAAGTTTGCCGCTTTGGTATCCAAGATGGTGGTTAAAAATAAAGGAAAATGATGAAAATAAAAAATAATGAAAGCCTGTGCTGGTCACTTTACCCACGATTCCATTTAAGGTGCACAGAAAGGTTCTGAGGAATGGTTATGCCCACATTACAGATGAAGAGAATGAGCCCCATGGAGGTTGTCTAAGGTCTTCACAAGGTCATGGCAGTACATGGTGTCTTCAGAGCTTGCGCCCAGGTTTCACTGGCTCAAACTATTACAAGATGAATTGGACTCCTGTTTAAAAACTCATACTGCGTCGGCCATTTGGAAAAAAAAATGTGAGATATTTAAGTGAATGACACGAGAACCATCTACCTTTAAAAGGAATGGTCATTTAACAGAGATATGTTTGTTTTATTAAATGCTGCATGCTTTAGTGCTGAGTAACACTAAAGTAACAACCAGTTCCTGTACTTAGTATCACCCTAAGCACAGCCAAATTCATCTAGGCAAACACACTATATAACCTCTTTATCTGTCTGCTGTGAAGACGTGAAGGCGGCTGGCATCAGCCCAGCATCCTTGCCCCATGGAGACTTCTTCCCCTCTGCTTACCTCCCAGGGCAATTTTTTATATCCAGCAATAAATCACCTGTAATCTTAGAGGCAGTGACACTTATCTACCAAATGATTCAGGTCTTCCAAAATCTCTTAACAAAGCCCAATGCCATAGCCAGTAGTAGAATTACAGATTTTATTACCATGACAGTGATGACGCCTAGCAGTGAACACACACAGCACTTAACAGTGTGCCAGGCAATGTTCCAAGCATTTTAAATGGACTCATGTATTTAACTGTTAATCCTCACATCCCTGCAAATCAGCACTATAATTAGTTTTATTTTACAGATCAGGAAATTAAGGCACAAAGAAATTAAACGATTTGCCAAGGTCTCATTGCCAGTAGGTGGCAGAGCTGGGATTCAAACCCAGGCTGTGCGGCATCAGAATTCACACTCCTTACCACATACCTCACTGTTTCTCCATAGTAGATCAAATAAAAACATATAAATGTGAAAATCAATTGTACATGACTAAATTTATGTTTTATTAATAGTAGAGAGCAGTCTTTAATTTTTAAAAGTTGAAAAAGGGTTGAAAAGAAAAAGCTGCATAAATGAATAGAAATAAGAAAACATTTTCTTAAAAATGCAATGTTATTTCTTATTTTTTTAAAAAAAGAAAGAAACATCTGGAATGTTCAAAGATGGCAGAGTGCTTCCAAGTTGATTTACCTTCACAGCAAAAGTCAGGCAGGGAACTCTTTCTGTTTTGTATTCTTCTAAGGGCCTGAAACTTTTTAGATTACACTAAAAACAACTTAGCTTTTCCTTGAAGGGTGAGGTTCTTTCCATATTATCACAAATGTTTTGAAGAATAATTTTCACAAATGTTTTGATTTATTAGTTATTTTTAATCCATAACTAACCCACTACAGCAACCAGAGGCCTGGGTACATGTTGGGGCTGAATCTGACCACAAACCATTGATAGCAAACACATGGTACGCTCACACGCCTCACTCTGAGCCCCCAGGGCAGATGTAATTGATATTCCTCTTTCCCATGGAGCCCATCCTTCTCAACAGAAAGACGGAGTGTTATCTTGGATGATACTCCAAGAGACCAACAGGAAGAGACCACAATAAAGATGTAAGATGAAATCCATTGCTTAACCCTAAATCAGTGACAGCCCAGCATCAGGTAAGGCCTTCTTTATTGCCAATAGTTCATGGGGTCTAGAAATTGATTGGAGTCTCTCCACCGACTCATGCTTGTCTTAACCAATCAAGATTTTATTAGCTCACACAATAGGACGTACAGTGGAATGGCAAGCTTTTAGTGCTGGTTAATTCAGCAGCTCAAGGGGAATCAACAGGAATCCAGATTCCTCCTCTCCTTTCCAGGCCGGCCCTCCTCAAATTTGATTTTATCCTCAGGCTGACAGTACGACAGCAGTAGCAGTTGTGGGCGACACATCCTAACAGCACCCAAAGCAGAAAAACCATAGCTTACACAGCTTCAAGGAAAAATGCAGATTTCCAGGGGAGGGCCCCAGCAGACACATCTTCTCACTCCACTGGACAAGTCAGATCACATGGCCAGTCCTGAACTGATCACTAACGAAGGATGTAAAACAAATTAAGTTACCCCTGGAGCAAGATTTGGCTTCTCCCCAGCTACACGGCTTCATAGAGGGTGGGCACCGATGCAAAACTGAGGCTCTATGAGGAAGAAGTAGATGGATGTTGCAAAGGCATCAAATATTATCTGCGACAGGCCTGCAGATCTGAGCAAGATGCAGACCAGAGATCAAAACTGGACACCCAGAGGTCAAGCCTAGCCAGAGGACAATTACTTCAGCCCTTATGGTGTAATAAAAACTGAAGCCATTAACAAAATTTTAAAATTGGGAGTAATTAAAGATCTCTATTTTTAAATTTAAGATCTCTATTTTCTCTTGAAATATTGGAATGATCTGACTTAAATTCCCCTCCAGGCAACATTCTGCCCAAGCCGAATAGAGCTGGCTTTGGAGAAGAGGCATGCTGTGTTCTCCACAGTTCTCCACAGTTCAGCCACTCCCTGTGGCTCTCCTACCCCACTCCCTTCCTTCAGCTGCCTAAGCCCGGACAGCATTTATTGAATTTGTAACCTTCGTGTTGGCCATCATAGTAACCAGCTAGAGAAAGTGGGCCTTCAAACTGGTAAAACCCAACAAGGGAACATCTACCTCTAAGTCTAGACTTTTTCAGAGAATTTAACTCCAAGAAGAAGGAGGAGGGAGAGTCGGGTTAATAATCAAAATTTTCTAGCTACATTCTCATACCTCCCCCCACCCCCCGCCCAAAAAAAAAAAAAACTCATGTAAGAGTTAAAGAGTTTGTGGAGCTGCCTTTTTGTGGTAAAGAAAAACCTATCAAATGAAGAGCATCAGAGTGATCCAGCTTCATACAATTTCAGATTCGGCATAGTGTTTGATGCATCTGACTAGCACCTGGCCCTAGGTATTTCAGTTTTAATGAATCCCAAAGAAGTAGTATGATCCAACCTCTGAATTCATGCAGCATTCTCTCAGGACAATATTCAGAAGTCTTTAAAGGAGACAGAATTTACACTAAAATGAAAACCTACGAGGGACTTCCACTTACCCAAAGCTTTTATTTCACAGGTGGCTGTCCACACCACTTCTATTTCACCAGCTATGCTGTTGAGGAAGGAGGGATAAAGAATACCAATTCTAGTACCTCGAAATTATACCAAAATGACCCATTTAGGATGGGTCTGTCACTCCAGGTTCCAAAGTGGGTACCTATTATTTTCACCTGGCCCAAGGCTCTTGGCAAAGACCCCTCTTTCCTAAAAGAAGGCCATTCCAAGAGGCTACCGTTTAAACTACACCCTGAATATTCCCCTTCAAGCCGGGTCAGAACTTATTTTCTCCTAATCATTAAAAATGTCAAAGGTGAAGGGATTTTGTGGCTTTAATTAATATTCCTTTCAGTGTGTTCTGATTTAATGAATAGAGAACGTATCCTGTGTGAGCCTGACTTAATCAGGTGTTTTGAAAGAGATGGAAGCAACAGAGTGGCTCCCCTGTTGGCCTTGAAGAAGCAAATGTCCATGCTGTGGAAATGGCCACACAGCAGGCAAAGGCAGGCAGTCTTTAGAAGCTGAGACCTCAGTCCTACAACCACAAAGACCTGAATTCTGTCTAACTGTCAGTAAACTTGAAGAGGACCCCAAGCTTCAATGAGATCACTGCCCTGATCTACTCCTTTCAGCCTGAGCAGAGGACGCAAATAATTCCCAGACCCACGACCCACGGAAATTCTGAGATAAAAAAATTCATGTTGTTTTAAGTCATTGAGTTTGTGGTGATGTGTTACACAACGATAGAAATGGGCTGAAGGTTGCCACCAGCTAGGAAAATGGCAGAGACACAGGTGGAACTTCATAACCTTTTACAGAAATATGGCCATGAAGGACTCTAAATAATTCTAGTTCTGAGACCTGAGCCATTATCCGTTAGCACAGTTCTTGGCATACTGTCAGAGCTCTCAATACATACTAACTGAATGAGAAAATAAATATATGCATGATTAACAACTCACCCAACAAAAAGGACCAGGAATGGGATGTGCCTATTTATGAGATGTGGGATTTGCTTTAGAACAGAGTATGGTAGGACCCGGCAAGAATGGTCTTTGGGTCCAGAGAGACCAGGGCTCCTCTCTTGGCCATCCCTTTACCAGTTCTGGGATCCTGGCCAGTGAACAAAGTTCATTTTCTCATCTTCACAGAAAAGAACAACTCAAATAGTTGGCATGAGGATTAAATTAGGTAATATGTATATAAAGGCATCAGGCTTTATGCTTGATTCTGCAAGTTTTATAAAAATTAGCTCTTTCTTCTTCTTTACTACCCTGCCATAATTAACCCTCCAAGTGGATGTGGCACAGCTAACAAGGTTCTGGAGCAATGAAACCCGTGACAAGTAAGTTCACAAAAGGCATTGGTATTTAGACTCAAATATTTAATATGCAAGCCTAAAGACAATTTCTCCAATTTGCTCAGACCCCAATTCCTAATTTGTTAAATGGGAATGATACTTATATTATAGGGTGGTGGAGAGGGTTAAATGAGAACACATATGAAAAAAATAAAATAAAACTAGTACATAATAAGCCATTAAAGTTATTATACATATGGACTTGTGTTTATTTGAACTGGCAAAGGCAAGGTGTTTCAATAGGCAATGTAAGGCCACTGGAGGGCATTAGGAGTTATCGTGTCCCCATAAAAAGATATGTTAAAGTCTTTACCCCTAGAACCTCAGAATATGACCTTATTTGGAAATAGGGTCACTACAGATACAATTAGTTAAGATAAAGTCATACTGAAATATGACTGGTGTCCTTATAAAGGGTAAGAGACACAGAAAGAAGAGGGTCTTGTGAAGACACAGAAACATGGAAAATTCCATGTGAAGATGAATGGAGAGATTGTAGTCATGTACCTACTATGCAAGGATTGAGGGCAAAGACAAACTAGTAAGTGGCAAGGAACAGATTCTCCCTCATAGTCTCAAAAAAAAAAAAAAAAAAAAAAAAAACAGCCAGCTTTGACAACAGCTTGATCTTGGACTTCCAGACTCCAGAACTATGAGACAATAACTTTGTTGTTTTAAACCACCTAGTTAGTTTGTGGAGCTGTGTGATGGCAGCCTTAGCAAACTAATATGGAGGTTGGCCCCAGTTAGTTGTATATTTGTAAATATTTATTATCCAGCTCTGGGAGGGGGCCGGGTTGTAACATTTGCTAACAACCATGGCGTAAATAGTCCCACCACATCTAACTTCAAACTACCAATATGCCACCACTAAATGTGAAGTAGGTAAGAGTTACATAGTAGTACATCACCATACAGCATTTCTACCATACAGATACAACAGACAAAGGCTTAAGAGCATAGATAACAGTAAAATGTATTAAAATAACTAGGAAGTATTTACTACTTCTTAAATATAATTTCATTGTAAACTTACATAATTTTGTCCTTTAAAAGACTGTAATAACCGGCTCACAAAATTCCTGGAAAAGTAGCCACAATGCCCATGAGCCTGCACAAGCAGCTGCCTGCCCCAAGAAAGGATGCATAGAGCAGAGGAGAAGCACATGAAGCATAAATCTTCTGCCCTCACAGGTCTAAACTATTCCTAACCTTAGGAGTATGGTCTTCAAAACAGAGTCCCTCTGCAGAAGAGGGGTCACACCTGCTATCAGATGGTAATAGACAGTGTTCGGTTAATTAAGCAGGTTTTAGTGCAGCTAAAACCCTGGGCCTATCTTCTCCCTGATCCCATAAAGCATTCATGGCAGTTTGGTTTTTAAGCAATACAGGAGTAATTGGAAATCAATTTCCCCTCTCCTTGATGAACAATGGACTATTTAGTGTGACCCAAAGAGAAAATTAGAAGCCGTGTACGTGAGGCGGCTACCTGGAGTCCCAGCTGCGGTGTGTACTCCTCGATTCCAACTCAAAACTCATGCTTGACCTGTACCACCGTGAGGAGCTGGTTGTACTCCCGTCTGAACTATGTTACCTGTCAGCACTGGCTTGGTATTTGATCCTCTCAGTTACAAGGGTATAGGGACCATATTTTGTCCTTATTCAATAAACACACGCATAATGAGCAACATCTAAGAGTCAGGTGCTCCAGAGAGTCCAGTGAGCAAGACAGATACAGCCACAGTCCTGATGGCACACACAGGATGGCAAAGGCTACAAGGGCCTGAAACAGAAGCCTAAGAAGGTTTCAGTTAGCAGTCACAGAGAGACACTATCCAATTAATGAGCTGCATTTCAGGCCCGAAGGATGGAATTCCACCATTATTACCTAGACACTTGATATTGGACAACTTTAGCCTTAGCTTAAATTTGGGCATAACAGTACCTGCCCTTATAGGGTTACTGTAGGGTCCAGATGAGATTATGGAGGAGCATGAGCTGCCTGATACCACACACTCAACTTTACCTCTTCAACACCTTTACTCTATGGCAACTTTCTCCAATGAAGTCTATTTAAAATAGGTGGCACCTACCCACCTCCACCAACTCCCAATTTCCCTTAACATTCTTTCCTTTTTCTTGATACTCATTGCCTTCTAACATGTTAGTTATCCAACACACACACATTCAACTAAATTATAGGCCCCAAAAAGGAAGGTATCATGTCAGTTTTGTCACTTTTTCGAATACCTTAAACAGGATATAACAAATAGGAGGACTTCGATAAACAATGGGGATGGATAGATGTACGGATAGAGATGGAACTCTGATGGAAGAGACGGTATCTCATTGATCTTTGAATTTCCCACATCTTACACAAAGTGCTCTCAGTTTTCATTGAAGTAACAAAATATACCATGAAAACTGAATGCAGCCCACAAATACTGAGATTACCAAAATATATAATATCTTTACTTGTCTCAATTCCCCTTTATCACATGGCAAACATGCTCACATACTATAGTTTCTCAATGTCTTTTCCAAGTACATTCTGGCTGAGAGAACTCCAACAAGGGAGGCAGCAGGAGAGGTTGACCAGAAGCCTCCATCCTGATTCAATGAGAAATCTTTTTTAAAACCTATTTTATATACTAAGATTTCAAGTATGATTTTTTCTATTTCTTTTAATATATGAAAGAACTTTAAATTTTCATTTAATTAAAGTAAATTACCCTGCGGTATTGAAGAGGTTAAATTCAAGTCAGTGCACAAGGTTTTAGCAAGTCAAAACTACCCTCGACAAATCCCTTGAATCACCAAAAAAAGTACATAACTTTTTTTGCGTCATGCTACAGGACATGCATTGTATAATGCCAACATCTACCACCCACTGCACTAAGCTTGACTAAAGCAAATCAAAGTCTTCATGCAGGTGACGGGATTAGAATCATTATGGTTTTCAGTACCCATAAGAAAACCAAAGATGAGTAGAAGACTATAAAGCCTTCCTGCTCATCTACAGGGTTGATTCTATTTTATTGTATTATAAAGTCTCTACAACCTTCATAAACATGAATAATACATTTGTTTGCTGTGGTAAGGAACACGAGACATGTGAAAGCACCTAGGAAAAAAAAACAAAGTAAAACACAGATGTTTAATTATTTTGAATCTGCAGACTGCTTGACTAAAATCACTCTTACTTGAGATTTTAGAGACACAAAACCAGCCATCTTATCCATCTGTTTGTTATGCATTGAATTGTGTTCCCCAAAATTATATGTTTTAACCCTGCAACCTAACCTCCAACACCTCAGAATGCAACCTTAATTAGAAATGGGGTCATGGCAGAAGTAATTAGTTAAGATGAAGTCATTAGGGTGGACCCTAATCAAGTGAGACAAACGTCTTTATAAACTGGGGAAAATTGGCATACAGACACACATACACACACAGAGAACATCATTTGAAGATCAAGGCAGAGTTCAAGGTGATGCTTCTACAAAACAAGGAATGACAAAGATTGGCAGCAAACCACCAGAGGTTCAGAGAGACATGAAACAGATTCTCCCTGTTTTGTCCACAGGACTTCTAGTCTCCAGACTTGTGATCCCGGACTTCTGGCCTCCAGCATTGTGAGACTGTGGTATCTTGTTACAGCAGCCCTAGCAAACTAATACAACATCCAAGCTCACATCTTCTCCTATGGGCCCCCTACGAGCCATTATATCTAAGCTCCTGGACACTGGTCTCATGACTCTAAGTTTAATGAGTGTGTCTGATATCTCTCCACTCTATCATCAACTAATAAATCCTAAAAGAAGAAATAAGAAGTGGACAGTGCAGGATAACCAACCACACATCCTTATTCATTGATAAGAAAAGGAGACTCCATGGTTAAAAGACAGAGACACTAGCTGCACTGCCTCATTCAAGCAGGAAAACCCATTCTCAATTTCTCTACTTTGTTGGCCCACTCCTTTTCTTCTCCTGGTGAATAAAAACACCCAAGGGGAAATGCAGACCTATTCATCAACATTCCTAGCCAGACAGCAAACTGCTTAATGGCTTTATCGATTCCTTGTTTTGCTCTACATTATGTGTTACATTGGCTCAAGCAGTCCATACGAGAAGATTCAAGATGGTGTTGGCAAAAAGGCATTATTTCATTTTAAGCTTGTTACCACTGAGACCAGTCAACCCTGAACAGAAGTAGCCAAGTTTCAAAGCAAGCATGTGCAAAATTCCTATTCATTCCATGCCAATAGCTCCTTTCCATGGCCAATATTCCTTGATTTCAAAGCCCTAATCTTAGTTGGTAAAGAAAAGCAAACTGTGGCAACAACTGTGCCTTTAAGTGGATTTTTCATGCTAGAATAATGTTTTGTTTTATACTCCAAGATAATGGTTCCAAATGCTTTAAGGGGATACATTTCATATTAGTAAAATGACTCTAATTACAACTAACATAAACCACTCTATCTATCCATTTCCTATAAATATCAATACATGGAAAAATAAAATGGCTCACAAAACCCATCAAAGAAATACAGGATCTTCAATGTCCTTGCAAATTTACTCATCTTAATTGGTTAAATTAAACATGATAAAAGCAAACAACACATAGGATGTCAAAACAAATTTATTAAGTTGAAGACAATAACCTAATACCAAACTCAACACCATAAAAAAGATTAAATCAGACCCTTTAACAAATGAACTTGGCTGCTTTGATAACATGGGCAGTTGGCAGTATCCTTGAGCTAACAAACCAGGGAAAGTAAAATTTGACACTAAGAGTTCTATACTATTTATTTCAATCATATATACAGTTACTAAAATTTGGGTTAAATGGCATAAAAACCTTGAGAAATTTATTCAACTCTCAAAAGTAGTTAAAACTCCAAACTCATATGCATGAAATTATCATTTTTTTTCATCATCCTTTCTTTCAAAGAGGAAATAATCACTAACTAGCAACTGAAAGAAGTGATTTCAAATCCACTTCCATCACTAACTCGCTGTGACCCTGAACGGGTCTCAGGTCCCCAGACGGCAGAATTCTTATCAGGAATGAAAGCAAACAGCTTGTTTTAAAGACTCATGCAAGAGCCTCATGTACCACCCCCTACAAATAAATAAGGTTCTGTAGGTTTCACGTTCTGTGTTTCAGCAAGAAAAATCAGAATTGAAGAAGGGATACTGTGTTTTAATAAAGTCTGAAAACCACTGGTGAAATTTGTCTTTTGTTTTTCAAAATAATCCTGTTATTTGTGGAAATGAATATCTATGTTATTTCATACTCACACTAGATACATGATATAAACATTAAGTAAAATTCCACTTATTTTTAAGCTAAATGTGGATATCCAGGGTTACATACAAAGGAAAAACGAAGTTGAGACTAACTTTAGCAGGTTCAAGAATAAGGATGTGACCACAGATAAATTTTTTGCCTTAATCTAAGCATTTCAAAATAAGCAACTTTTGAAGATACTTTGTCTTAATATATCTTTGATCAAAGATCGGAAAACTGATCTAAAAAGCATACCTTTTCCATGCCTGCTGAAACCAAATACAAATTGAGATTATTCAAATTTGTTTTCCAAAACTGTCCTCCTGCCTAAATAGGTTTTACCTTTTGAAAGTGTACTATGATAAATTAAATGAGGAGGGAGAGCTTTCTTTTCAATAATATTTTCAAATTTTCAAGTTTTGCTAAAAAATACAATGGTGCTGATTTCTGCTCAGCAGTCTAGCACCTTCGTCCTGGCAGCAAGGGGGAGATGAAGAAGGGGAGGCAGTTGTGCTGCTGGAGGCAAGCTAGTGACTGTGAGTGGCAGCGGGGCCCTAGGGACATGGTGGGAGATGTTCCTGAAGGCCTCTGTGGCAGCAAATGGCATCAATGTTCTTTCTGATCTAAGTCCTTGTTTATCGACTATGGACATGGAATAATAAAATGTCAACATGAGTTAGGAGCTGAGTGTAGATCAGGACTGATGGCTCAGCCACCCATTCCAGGTGGGCCAAGAACTGCAGTATCTGCCTCACCAGCCCTGGGGAGCACCAAGGAGCTCAGCAGGACGCATTCTCTACACTGGCTTTGCTCGGTGACCACTTCTGGGCCAAAGCCCTGCGTGTTGCAGAAAGTCCAGACTATCGTGCACATCCAGGACCTGCCAGCAAGCAGCTGATGTGTAATAAGTTCCTCAAAGAGTGTTCTTGTCATCAAGAAGGTCCAGACGCCAGCCTGCTCCAGCCCTTTAAGGAATTCTGCATGTACATGATTGTGTATGTGGAGAAGAGAGTTCTAGAAGACCACAATAAGTGATGACAACTTTGAACCAGTTTAAAGGAAATTCTTCAGAGAAGATCAAGATGACATTCCCAATCAGATCAATTTTGTCACATGCCTGGGAGGAGACAGGACCCTGCTTTAGGCCTCATAGCTTTTCCAGGGTAGCATGCCTCCGGTCACAGCATTCCACCTGGGCTTCCTGCACTTCTTGATCCCCTTCAACTTCGAGAATTTTCACTCCCAAACTACTCAAGTGATGCAGGGGAATGCAGCTGTTGTTCTTCAGAACCGGCTGGAGGTCTAGGTCATGAAGGATCTTGGAAACAAGAAGATGGCTGTACCCAGCAGACTCAGGGAGAACAGAGCTGCAGACTGGGACACAGGGGCCAGAAAGCAGGTCATGCAGTACCAGGTCTTGAATGATATGGTGACAGAACGCTCCTCGTCCCTATCCAACACAGATGTCTACCTGGACAGGCACCTCATCACCAAGTTGCATGGCAACAACATGATCATCTCCAGCCTGACTGGCAATACAGTGTATGCGGCTGCAGCCATGGCCTCCACGATCCACTCTAACATGCAGACCATTGTGATCATGTCTATCTGCTCCCACTTGCTGTCATTCCAGCTCACTGTGGACACCAGAGGGGATGAGCTAAAGATTATGCTGTCACTGGAACCAAAGAACACGAGGTGAGTGTCTTCCGACTGACGAAAGAGACAAAAGATCCGCCAACGAGACAGCATCAGCATCACTACCTCTTGCTACCCACTCCTTTCCATCTGAGACCCTGCGAGCAACTGGTTCTGTACTGGAACATGCAGAAAAAGCAGGCTCATTTCACAGAGGTGGAGGGCGAGGAGGGCCAGGCCCATGCTCCTGCTATGGCCACACAGGGACCCCAGAGCCCCAAAGCCTCACTGGTGTCTACCTTTTCCTTTTCTGCACCGTCTCACTTACCCCCTGGGGAACAGGCCAACCTGAACAAATGTGTGGTAAATGGTCACACGCCTTGCGCTAGTATAAGAAATCGTGTCATTTCTGTCTGCAGCCAGAAGAGGAGCTTGGAATCTGCTTTTTGTCAACCAGATCAGCCATTTTTAACATTTTAAATCTGACTTCTTTTTTGGATTTCTAAATAAGCAAAGTAAGCAATGGCAGCAGCTCTGAAGTCAACACCACGCACACCTGAGTTGTCAGTCAGAGCCTGGGCTGGGGCCAGGAGAGCCGAGCTGGACAGGTCCTTTGTAACTCGTCAGGAAGTTTTTCCATAAATCAGTCTATTGAAATTCAGAGGGAATCAGAACAGATTGCTCTACACTTTATTGTTAAAAATAAATGCCTCATAGCCAAAAACATTAAAATATATGTGTGCGTGCGTGTATGTGTGTGTGTATGTATACACACACGCACGCACACATATACGATGTTGCTAACACTTCAAGTCTCTAGCTAGTTTAACTTAAACTTTGTTTACTTAAAGAAACAGAAGTGTAAAAATAAATATAGCATACAGATTTTCTAATATTTTACCTAGATATGGACATTAGCTAGACTTCTTGCCCATTACATAAACCAGTAACTCAAAAAAATGAGAAAAACTCTAAGACCCAAATCCAGTCATATACAGAAATCTTAGAACACAGTTGTATATATAAATGATACTCCTCCTACTAGCTTATGAATATAACATGAATTATTTCATTCAGTGAAGGGTCCAGGACTACTAGGACCAAACTACCAAATTATAAATGAAATTCTCCTGCACCTTCCCTCAAGTAGCTGTACCCCTTTACCCAGATTCTGACATCTAGTCCATTTCCCGGTATTGCAACACTGTTGCCACATCTTGGAGATGGCCCAAACTTTGAGCACACATCCCCTGCTGTAAGGAAAGATACCTTAAGAGTTTCCACAGTTTTACTTCAGTTAACTTCTTTGAGCAGCTAAGTAACACTATACAATCAGACTTTTCTCTCCATCTGCAAAAGATAGAAGTACAATTAATTTATTCCTTAAAATGTAAATATGACTGTGCTGATCCCGCCATCCACCTGTGGTGGAAACATACAGTTCATCAGCTAACACAAACGGATGGCAAAGCTGCTACACTCAGGGCACAAAAGAAACACCCAAGTCTTGCGGTTCTGTCCAGGGAGGTGGGAGATTCTCATGGTTCAGCCACGTGCAGCATGTCCAGATGGAAACCCAGAAACATAGACTCATCTGTGTTTTCACTAAATGATAAACATCTGTAAACAGACAGGCTTTCTTACTTTTCACCCAGATTAAGAAAAACTCCTTCATTTTCCCATAACTGACTCAGAACGGTTCAAAGAAAAAAAAATGCATTAATTGTAACAATCCCCTGTCGATCTCAGACCTTAGCTATGCACACATCAGGCCAATTTTGTTGTAACATCGTGTTTCTTCCTGTAAGCTATTTCCCCAAACACACTGTGCAGATTTCTGTCATGCTTTATTGATAAGAGTCAGGCTTGAAAGTAAGGCTGCCAGATTATTCACATAGAATAAGTTACGGACATCCAAAGTGCTGATGGATGTTGGCTCCATTGGCACAACTAACCAAATGGCAGACTTGCAACTTAAACTGCTGTACCAAGGACCTGGCACAAAGTAGATACTTGAAATATTTGCCAAACTGAGTAACACTCTACCTAACAAACATAAAACATCAAGTCCTGGGTGTGCCTCTCCTGGGTGTGCTTCAACAGAAATAATTGATTTGGACCGTGGGAGGGTGTGGAAAGGGGATGCTCAGGCAGCCCTTGGAAACAGCTCTTGTCCTCTAAATAAGCAGCATTTGCAATGACTGCCTCTTTTCTACTAGGACTCCCAATGTCTGAGAGCTGCAATGAAGGCCTGACCTACTTTACTTGAGCCTATCAGCACGTCAGCCACCACGTCAATTCATACTTGGTCTGCTCAGAATGGAAGAAATGCCCATGTAACTAACAGCCCACAGCTGCACCCCACACAAGCAGAGATGCAGGGCTCTGCATTGTAATCCTCCCGTGCCCTCCTCCCGGATGAGCACTTTCATCCTCTCTTTGTGTTTAAATCCACTTGGTCCACAGCATTCTGATTAGTCTGTGCTGGGCTGAGCACAAGCTTCCAAAGACTTGTTGATTCCATCCAAAAACTCAGGAACAGGCTGGATACTCAGTTAAGAACCATGCCTACAACATAGTTTTAGACTCTGGTTTCAAAACTATTTTTTTTTTAAGTAATTCTATCAATCAATACACATTCATTACATGCCACAGTGAACACTCTGAGATGCATTTTATTTTTTAAACACAGCTGTCCATCTGCTGCTTACATTGCTGATAAAGCTCTAAGTGATTAAGGAAAAAAAAAGAATTCGTTTGCTGTGATAATACACAGATCCGTGTATCTTTCCAACTGCCTTCAAGGTTGAAAGAAATGAGGTTTTGATGAGTACTAGCTAGCTATTAATTAGATTTAGCAGCAACAAAATATTACTTTTCAAGCACTTTAAAGAACCGAGAAAAGCTACAGAGCTCAGCAGAATTTTTCTCTCTATGTTTTGGTTTCTCTGACCCCCTTTTTTCTAATTCTTCTCCTCATTAAAAATGCCTCAATCTGACAGGAAATGAAGAAAACAAGAACAAGAGATGATAAGTAAAAGCAAGTGATGATTATAAAAACATCATTCATCTAGCTCCAGTTTTCAAAAAAAACCATTTCATTTTGTTTAGCTAAGGAGAGCTTTATACACAGATTTCTTTTAAGGAATAAGCTTTAAGTTTTAAGCGTTTATTTCCACCCATGTAACCACAGCTATTTTGACTGTGAGAAAAATTTGGACCTTCTTTTTTTTAATCTGATTATTTTCCCCTATTTAACAAAGAAAATACTGATTCCTGGGTTGAAACTAGAGGACTCCCTAAGAGCGATTCACCATGGGATCTTTTTCTCGACATATAACTGTTTTAGGGTTCCCAGGGTGTCTATCCTAATGGGGCCCAGAGGTACTGGGGTGGGGTGTATGTGAAGAAATACTACAGAGAGAATGTACAGACATGATCCAAGTCACCTGTACTTCTCCCAGCTCATTGTTTCTCGAATTTCTACGTGCACAAGAATCACTTGGGGAATCTTATTAAGAACAGATCCAGAGTGGGGTCTGTGACCTAAGATTCTGCACTTCTCACAGGTTCACAGGTAATGCTGATGCTGCTGGTGAGAGGATGATAATTTGAATAGTAAAATATGGAATGTCCTAGAATAAATACCTATTCAGAACCTGTGTTGTTTTTACCAACCCAGCATCCACTATGAGACCGCAGAAAACTAACCAGACTTCAGAGAGCTCAGAAGGTGATTTTTTTTTCACCCCGGCCCAGCTTTATTGGGGTATACTTGACAAAGATACTTTGATTTTCAAAGACTTAAATATCAAGTTCGCGAAACAGGCAGATTCACATCCTTTCCCAAAACATGGGTATTTCTTACAATCACTACTAAGAAAACAATTTGAAATCATTTAGGTTAGGTATAAACTTTACATAAAAACAAAAATGGTTTACTTGTTCTAGCACAGTTTAAGCCCCAGAGAAAGGGAAGATTCAGACTTTTTTTCCCTCCAGTACCTCTTACTGAGGACATGCCCAGCAGTTTCTTCTGCCTCCCTCCGGCTCATTCAACCTTTTCTTGTGCTCATTTATTTCCATAATGGTTTCTAGTCTGTGAGTGCTCTGATAGCAAGAACTCAGCTGTCTTTTCTAGTCTCAGCACCAAACTCAGTAACTGGAACTCAATAGATAATGAACAATTAGTGCCTAATAAGTGTCAGGCACTGGGTGGGGCCCTTCACATCCATTATCTTGTGGAATCTCATCTTTGAGGAATGATTCTCAAGGATCCTCACAGAAAGCCAGATTCACAACAGGCTAACCAACTTAACTACCTAAGCCTAGAGACAAGATTAGAACCAAATGTGTCTACCCAGTTCCAAAGCCTATGCCCACCACAGCTATGTTATTGTGCTTCCGTAAATATTTCTAAACAGGAGGCTATCACACGTTTACTGCAAGTTCAAAACCTGTCACCCACAGGTTCTCTCTAGTTCCTCTACACACCTCATTGCCCTCCCCTCTTCCCACTACCTCTCCAACTAGTTTCCACACCACTGACCTAGAGGTAGATGCCACCAGCCCTTCCTCCTTATGACAGGTTTTCACATTAAGGCAAGCATGCCCTAGCAAATTCGACGCTTCTTTTCTGTCACTCCACAACAAAGCAAGGGAATAAAATTCATGGACATCCTTGGATCGATGTACAGATGTTCCTGGACTTACCCTAGGGTAATGTCCAATGAATCCATCATAAGTTGAAAATATAAGTCGAAAATGCATTTCATACACCTAACCTACTGAACATCATAGCTTAGCCTAGCCTACCTTAAACGTATTCAGAACATTTACATTAGCCTACAGTTGGGCAAAACTATCCTGCTGCCACTGCCCAGCATCAACGGAGTTATCATACTAAATGTCGCCAGCCTGGGAAAAGATCAAAATTCTAAGTACAGTTTCTACTGAATGCATATCACTTTCTCACCATCGTAAAGTTGAAAAATTATAGTTGAACCATACATAGTAAGTTAGGGACCGTCTGTATATTTGGCCTGCAAATATCACAGCAGCTTATCTTCTTGCCCTCCCATCCTCCAAAAAGAAAGAAAAAGAAACAATATACACAAGAAGCAAGGCAAAGCAGACCAGCTAGGAAAAACAGAATCACACCCTAGGGTGTCTAGGACCAGAAGGAGGGACAGGCTAGCCAAGACCTCCACTTCTATTTTCTTATGACCCAGTAGGCCCAATTCTCTCTATCAACCCTAAACAAATACTGGCAAATATGTGGAAGGAAGTTCATATAGTGATTGTTCTCTGTGAAGTGACCTTAATGACCATCAACAGGGAAATGTTAATTACCTCTGCAGGATATTGTTAACAGTGGAATACTATATTGCAACTAAAAGGACTATGTTAAAGGTATTAGGTACCAAGAATATTTTTTCAAAACATTGAACAAAAAAAGCAGAATAATAAATACAGTATACTGTTTATGTAAAAATAATCTATGTCTTTGTATATATATATATATATATATATA
>CM053507.1:54844864-54936926 GCA_028627145.1 Eidolon dupreanum | reverse complement strand
AAAATTTTGTTTTTCTATAAAGGACATTAGGATAATTGACTAAATTTGAATAACGGCTATGGATAGAACTGTATCTGTTAATTTTCTGTTGATGGTTGCATGATGCTTATGTAATAAAATGTCCTTGTTTTGAGAAAATACACTTGAAGTCATTAAAGGTAAAGAATTATCACGTCTGCAACTTTCTTTCAAAGTGTCCAGAAAAAAGTGTGTGTGCACATGGTGCACGCATGTGTGTGTAGAGAAAAAGAGAAAGCATATGTGGTAAACTTAATATTTGGGGAATCTGGGCAGAAATGGATACAGAAATTCTTTGTACTGTTTTTTTTTTGCAACTTCTCTGGAAATCTGAAAGTATTTCATAATTTGTAAATTTAAGGACCAAGAATAAATAATAGCTACAAGTTCTGTGTTAAAAGCTCTTACGTAGAATCATGCCTATGTGCTTTCTGTTTCTATTTTACAAAATAATGTAAGGTGATATTCGCCATTAGTGCTTCAAATAAGCTACAATGAAGATTGGGTCTGATATCACCATAGGACCTTAATTTCTGCCCTGGCTAAGATCAGGAGTCAAAAACACTGGCCCCATCAGTGGACCAGTCACATGCAACTTCTCAGCCCTTGGTGCCCAAAAGGTGAATCACATTCCCTCCACATTCCTCCTACCAGCAGAGAACTGGAAGCAGACAGATATACTGGGGTGATATGCAGCCCCACAAATGATAAGAATAAACAGAAAAAAAGGTTGTCCAGTCTGTTACCTGATATCCTGCCATTTCCATATCAACACTAGTAATAAGAACACAAGCAGTCTTTTCTTGAAAGGGAGAGGCCCCCAAAACAAATGGGGCATCCACACCCCAGGGATGGTCCCACACTTCTTCCATCCCTGCGCTTCCAGTCTGACTGTCACAACTCTCCTGGCTTCATCCCCACGCCCCGTCCCTTCCCAGGAAGCCAGCCTCTCTCAAAAAAGATTATCAACTTTTTAAGACTATTCACTCTGCAGACTGGATAACTTTACAAACTGTTAGTTCAAATGAACAGAAGGAACTGCAGAACTTTAGTTCTAAACAGCAGAGATTCACTTTCCTATCAGTGACCTGTGGCCATCCAAGCTGACAAGATCTAAAACCATCCCAATTCCCCTGCCCTGAGAAGATGCTCGCTGGTTGCCATATCATCTTCACACACCAGAGTCCAATCCCAAAACCCTTACATGAAAATGACCTGCTAATTGGGTCCCCAGTGCCTCCATCATAAATAGATACTAGACTGGCAGTGTAATTAGCAAGCTTCTGCTGCCAAGACAACCACCTTTTTTTTCCCCCTGCTGAAAAAGTTGTCCTTCCTGACCTTAAGTGTCAAATCCCAGATATTTTCAGATGGAAACGTCTGCTCAATCAGAGGGATCTATCACCTAATGAAAGCAATTAAAGTAGCAATTATTCAAAATTCATATTAGCAAACGCAAGGCAAAAAATAAAAAAGAGAAAAAGTACGCAAAAAGAGCAGGCCCATGTTAACAATTCCTTTTGTCTCAACTATCAGAAAATGTGTGGCAAGATTCAAAAGTCCAGTTCCTTAATTTTCATCATCTTCTGTGATTACTGACCTAAAGGTCTCACAAGCAGGTAGCAGTACCTGACACATAGTAAGTCCCTGACAAATGATACAGGTTTAGGAGAAAGGAAGTTCTCTTCTTTAAGAATCTGCTGTTATTGACCAAAGGAAAACTTAGATCTTCATCTATCATCTCCTAAGAATTAAACTTTATGCTGAATAAAAGATGTTTTAATAACTTTCACAGCATGATATTTTTTTTAATATTCTAACAACACACCAACAGGCTATAGACCAACATAGTAAGTCATCAGTTATAACTGGGTGTTGAGTTTACAAATGATTTTATTTTCCTCCATATACCTGTATAAATTCCCCTATTTTCTACAACATTTGTTACACTTCAATAGAAAAACACTATGAAAAATGAGAAGATTAAAATAACATTCCCATTCAAACAGAGCAGTCTTCAACCTCAAAGGCGCTCCAAACCATCTGGGGGTCTTGTTGAGAAGAAAACTCTAGTTCTATTGGTTTGGAATGAGACTGAGGTCCTGATTTTCTAACAAGCTCCCAAGTGATGGCCAGACAAATCCAATGGTGCTTTGACTGCCAGGATCTCTACAACACAAAAGTGACCCAGGTGCTAACAATCCCAGTTTTAAAGAGATGATGATGGTAACAAGGCCTTAAATCAGAGCAGGGAAGCATCATCAAAGTCTTACATTGAAAAATTAATGTGTTTGGGGCTCCAGGCAGAAAAAAGAAAAACAAAACAAAACAAAACTGAACTTTACTTGAAAGTAGAGTGCTCTGCTGGAAGCACTTGTCTTCATAGTTAAAAACAAATGAAATTGCTTCTTATTGATTTTAATTTAGGCTGGAACACTTGCTGTCCAATATCGCCAACAAAGGAAACGGTGAGTGGGGACAAGATATGATAAGAGAGATGAACTCTGGAGGCCATCAGACACTGTCGACCTCCAGTCTAAACAGTAATTAAAACATGATAGACAGGATTAGATATGGGCAAAATATATACCCAGATTCACAGCTTTGCATTAATTTCATCCTCCAGGGCCTCTTACCATTATGGACCCATTTTATTATTTTTTTTAATTCCAACTCTAAATGTTGTTCAATTAAGTTTTACTCATTTCCTTACAGATCCTTAGGATTCTCATTTACAAATGAAACCAAGAGAAGCAGTTAAGCCTAAGTATTATCAGCATGTCTCCTCAAGAGAGGCTGTCCTTAGCACCAAAATAAAAGTCCTAGAATTCCTGGAGATAAAAAGCTCAAAATGAATGAACTCGAAAAACAGAGGAATGAAACCATTATTAAATGACTATTTTCAGCAGGCAGGAGAGACTGTTCCTGTCCTTCTCAATACAACTAGTTATCTACCCTTTCATGTACTTCCAGCTGATCCTAGTACCCTTGACTGAAAATGACCAAAATCAACCCTTGATTAATACAGGGAGAAAAAGAATGTATTGAAAGGATCTTGGACATTTCAAAGAATCCAATCAGCAGCCAAACAATCTAGCTTCCGAAAGGGCAAGGATCAGAACAGCTCTGGGGAATTCAGGCAGCAAGAACCGAGAGAGATGTCATTCCTTACGTCATGCGACTCAAGCCTCCAATTCCAGGGAGAAAAGGTGTGACTAGCCTAGCCTGGGTTTTATGCCTCAAATAGGGGTGGAGAGAGCCTCTTCATTAGCAGAAGCCTCCATCAAGACCATGAATGAGGGATCACTACCCAAAGAGTAGAAAAGATGCTCTTAGCAAAATGTGGTAAAGGGATGCTGGGCATGCAAAACAAGAGCGATAAAACAATAATAGCACCAATAGCTGTGTGCTTGCTAGGGACCACCGCTTTACTTGTTTCGCACCTAATTTTTACATCAACTCTGTGAGATAGCAACTATTATCCCATCTTATAGATGAAGAAAGCTGGGGACTAAGGTCACGAAGCTAGTCCACGACTAAGCGAGAAGACATTACAGTCTTAATTTACATAACCACCATGACAGTCAGCCTTTCCCTGTGCTATCTGACAGTCTCCACAGACAACAAAATCGAGCCCAAATGCCTCCGCCAGGCATTCAAAAGCCAGTGGATGCATCCAACATTGGCTCCCACTCCTCTCAAATCTCTGCAGTGTCCATCTGCAAGCTGACAGTCACTAAAGGCTTTATGCCATGAGAAAGCAGCTAAGATACAAGGTAGACATGGGTCCAAGTCCCAGATACACAAGACTTCGTCTTGAAATAAGCCTTTTCACACACTGGTGAACCATCTTAACAGGCTCATTACTGCCTCTGCTTACTAGTTCCCCCTATTCCCTGTGCACATATAAAATACCAGTTAAGTTTTTCATTCAGTTCCTAAGGAAGGTATCATTCTTAATACCTTATTGCTCTTGAACACTTAGGAACTGAATCCGTATTTTAGCATTTTATTTTATCTCCAAACTTACACGGCAAGCCAAACTGTTTTAGGGGCCTTTATCTTATTTCCCGAATTCGCACACATTTTAGAACCCTCATACACCAAGCAAAGGGCTAACTGCTAATATCTGACTGGAACCCATCACTTTTCTTTAAAGCCAGGGCTTTGGTGGTATGGAGAAAGACAACCAATTTGACCTTCCTTCTCAACCTTGAGCTTTTGCACTTGCTGTCTGATTAGCTGGTGTCTGGAACTAATTAAAAGGTGTGGCAAGGAAGAAGAAAAACTCTGGCTACTTTCTCTCAGGGAATTGATGACTCTAGATTTACAACAGCTCTTCTCCGGCAGTACTCACTGAGAGCTCAGTGAGGTGGGGTAATTATTCAGAGTGTCCACCTATTCAGCCTTTAGAAGTATCCACCACCAAGAAAGAAAAGTTGGAAATTCATCCCCGACTACCTGGTTTCTTCCTGGGCTATAGACAGTACCCAAAACATCATTCACAAAAACACATGAGTGGACCAAGCCCCAAAGCCTTGGAAAAGTCAGAGGGCAAAAAAGTGTGTCTGTTATGCTCTGGGACTAAGACAGCAATGAAGGTCACGCAAACATCTTCCCTACATGAAAGACATTACTTTTCTAAATTTACATAGAAACCTCCAGAAACCAGTAGAAATCACAGAATCTTGAAAACATGCCCTTTGCAAACAAAAGGTATGATTATATCCTGTTACCCAAGGTAACTTTTATGAAGAGCTCCCAAAGATTTCCACAGCCAAAAGAAAATACAGAAGTCCCCCACTAACCCACAGGAAATTATGTTGCAAGACCCCCAGTGAATGCTTGAAATAGATGGAACTGAACCCTATCCATACTATCCTATGATAAAGTTTAATTTACAAATTAGGCATGGTAAGAGATTAACAATAACTAATAGAAAAATACAACAATTATAATGAGATACTATAATAAAAGTTATGTGAATATGGTCTCTTCTCTCTCAAAATATCTGACAACCAATCTGATAACCAAGACAGATACTAAGGGACTAAAGGATGGGGAACATACAGAGCATGGAGACGCTGAACAAAGGGACAATTCACCCAATATGTTTTGAGATTTCATCATGCCACTCAGAGCAGAATGAAATTTAAAACTTATGTATTGTTTCTTTCTCAAATTTCCCATTTACTGTTTTCAGACCATAGCTGACCACAGATAACTGAAAAGGCAGAAAGTGAAACCACGGATAAAGGGAGACTACTGTAATATCTTTAAGCCCTTTAACTTTATTCTTGGCTGTAAGAATAAAACACATTTACCCAGTAGCTTTTTTTCCTTACTTTTATTAACATTTTGTTTTTTGGATTTAAAATGCATCCTAACGTTGCTTCAAACCTACATCTGAATACGTACAAAGAACTGACCCTATTCTGTGTATCCCTATAGTGGTCAAGTGGAAAAAAAATTAAGACATCTGTCCAAGTTAGCATTCAGGCCTCAGTTACTTGGCCTTTCCCTTTTCAGAACTCAGCTATCGGTCTTAAAGCACCTAGAGTTCAATCTGCTAAGTGCAATTCACAAGACATGCAGAACAGAAGCACCACGTTGTTAAGGAAAAAGATCACTGGCTTTGGAGTTAGAATTCTAATTCTACCACTTTCGAGGCTATCCCAACTGGGCAAGTTTCCTAACTAAGCAAAACTTCTATTTGCACACCTGGGAAATATGGGATAAATTTCAGATAAGGTGTGTCCAGCCCCTAGAACAAGGCCCACCATGCTAAGAGTAATGCTCAATAAATGGTGATTTGTGTTAGCTGAGCCAGATTGTAAAAATACCTGTAAAAGGAGTAACAGCAGAATTTCCAGATACCTGGTCTCACCTCTACAAGACTGGCTGGGAAGAGAAGTGTTCTTCCTACAAATCAGGGTTTACAGCAGAAAACACTACACAGGAATAAAACTCCCAGATGCAGTGAAAGGACAAGGAGGGAGGCAGCTGTCAGTAGTGGCAGGTGATCAGATGATCAGACCACCCCTAAAAAGAGGTTTGCCTTGACAATTTGGCAAGGGGAACACCAAAGCTCTGAGTAGACAGATATGGTGGGCTATTTTCCTTTGTCACTCGACAATCTGGCTCTGATGAAAAGTATGAGAAAGCCCTCGGAGAACTTCTTTTCTTTCCTTCCCACGTGGGCCTGCACAGCTGCTCTCATCACTCCCCCCTGCCTCCTAAGGCAGGCTTAGGGTGGGCCCTGAGGACCCACAAAGGCTCCTTCAACACCCTGACTTGAAGACTTCAACACCCTGACTTGAAGACTTCAACACCCTGACTTGAAGACTTCAACATCCTTTTTTATCCTTCATAAAAGAACTTACAACTGAAACCCAGATTCTCATCACCTGCACTAAACAACGGGCATGTGTCCAGCCTGCCAAACATTCCCTGGGAAGGAAACCTTGCCATCCAGTGCCTGAAAAATAATTAAAAGGGATGGGTTTTCTCAGCCTTCCCGCTGCTTCCTTCCCCATCATCAGCCACCCTTGACCAAATTCTTGACTTGCAAATGCAAACTGACACACAGGACCTATTGCCAGAAGTCCTTCTGGGCAGACCTTGGCTTTCTAAGTGTTTGGTCTGTCTCTCACACTCTCCCTATTTTCCATTTCCAAATAAAGCAGTTTCGCCAGTACAGAATATTTACTTCACCTGAAAGAGCCACGCATCTTAACATTCCATTGGAGAAAAGGAACCAAAAATCTTAAAAAGGATGTTTGAATGTCTCTATGTTACACGGATGCTGAGACTACCACTCGATCCATCTCACCAACTCCATAGCTGCGTTAAAGCCTGGACCACTGGCAATAATAGCCTGGAGTCCAGCACTTTAAGCTGGTACAAGTGTGGCTATTAACTATGAACGGGACCTTGGGCCTCAACAAAGCAAAGTACCCAGGAGAACAAGTACAAGGGCCCAGGATGCTGTGGGAGGCAGGATTCTACAGCCTCCTCCACCGGGGAAGGGGGGACGAGCACTGCAGTAGATCACTATTCTTGGCAAGGAGCTTCTGCAGACCGTTTTCAACCTCTAAAGATCTCCGAAGTCCCTTCTACCTTTCCAGTTGCTGAGCATAAGCTCAATTGGAATGCTGCCCTGGATTTCCTAGGCAGCAGAGGCTGGCATTTTAAAAGTATGCAGGTCTGTTTGCAACCCTCCACAGGTCTCACATAGTTCACCTACTGGAACCCGAAGAAGGAGAATTCAAAGCCAGAAACTCTGCTACATGCCCACTCAAGAGCCAGCAAAATAACAATAATGGCTATTATTTTCAAGTGCTTACTCTTTGCCAGGTCTAGGCCAAATGCCTTACATGGCTTACTTCCTTTACTCCAAAAACAACCTCAACAGGGCAGGAACTGTTACCCCAAATCACAGATGGACAAACAAGTCCAAAAGCTAAATGACCCCAACTCTCTACTCTGATACCCAGCACTTCCTAGTGACAGTGCCTTCCAGAAGGCAACCCTCTGCGTCAACAACCGGAGTCTCTCTTGGCACTATGTTGTGAAAGGTAGGGAAGGGAGAAGAGGTGATCATTCTGGAAGGCAAGATGGGGTCGGAAGGGCAATAAAAATACAATGCAAGCCAGGAATGCAAGCTGCATACGTAACTTTAAATTTTATGGTAGTCACATAAAACAGTAAAAATAAACAGGCAATATTAATTGTAATAATATATACCACTTAGCCCAATATATCTAAAATATTATCATTTCAATAGACAACCAATATAAAAATTTAATGAGATACTTTGCATACTTTTTTTCATTCGTCTTTTAAATCCAGTGTGTATTTTACACTAACAGCACATCTCAACTCAGACAGGCCACATTTCCAGTGCTCACGAGCCGCATGTGGCTACCCTACTGGACAGCACGGCTCTGCAGACACTTTATGGTATAAATAAGCTAAGGCTTGACATCAGAAGGAACCCTCGGGGGAAAAAATTCATATCCAGGAAATAAATACGGGACTACTTGATATCATCCAAGTACTTGGTATATACCACAAATTTATCTCATGTCAGCCACACAAAGGAATTCCTATCACCTTTTACCCCTACTCTCCAATTCCCTTAACAAAAATAACAGTGGTCAGAGAAACACTCAAATTTTGAGAAATGAGCTACTCTGAAGGTAACAATGAATTAATTCAGAGTAAACACAAGATACTTTACCAGGTATAAACAACAGAGAGAAAGGATCCATTTAGTCAATTACAGTTTTAAAAACTGCTGTCACTAAGACCATATTTAACCCTTACTTAAATAGCTAAGAATTCAGAAAGATGTCACTTTGGAATACAAACAGTCCTACAGCAACCACAATCTGATGCAAAACCTCTGGGCTTTGAAGAAAGGAAAAATAAGCCACTAATTTTAGATCCCTAAAACTCTATCAGTAGAGCTCACAAATTAGAATATGATGTAACCACCATCAAGAGATTGGACTTTTCCCCCCAAATAAATGAGTATGAGTCAAACATGAGCGCAATCAATTTCTTGGATCAGGAACCTTTGTGCATGGATAGCTTCTCCTTTTATTTTGGAAGGTTGGCTAACGTGTCTCAGTATAGCACAGAGATGGCAATAAAGTCCTCTCCCAGGCCAACTCTTGAGAAGCAGTCTAAGAGGCGCAGGCATTCACAGGGAAGAGCTCTGTGATGGATTAGCAATGTCTGTCTGCCATGGCTACAAGTGTGGGAACCTTCATCTCAAATACCAATCTCCAATCCCTGCTTAGAAAAACTGTAGAGTAATACAGGGGCAAGAAGACAAATATGTGCCACATATTTTCACTGAATGTCTCTATCCACATGCACCCAGGGACCCATGTTAACACAGAAGTATAAAGCAAGGCATATACACTGTACCCACACAGCAATTTCAGTAATGAGAAAATCAAAAGTAGCTCTAAACCTGTTCCTTCAAGCTAGGAGCTTATACAGCATATTAAAACATAACAGCCATCTTTAGTAAATCTCTGTCAATAGAAAATGTTCCTAAGTAGCCACATACACTTTAAATTCATCCACCATTTGCTCTGCTAGCTGAGAAGCACTACAGCATCCAGAAAGCCAAGTTCAAATTTCGATTTTTCCATTTCATTCACTGTGGGATCTCTGCTCTGCCTGAGTCCCAGCTCTCCCACCTCTTCAAAGGGTTGCATGGCATTAACTGAGAGCATATTTATGCAAGCATTTGTTTCCTAAATCTTAAACAACAGCTATTAAAAGCAGGTATCAGTTGTAACAACCTGTATACCTAATGCACACACGATCTCATTTAATCTTCCCAAGGACTCTAGGAGGTTCAAAATTCCCATTTTACAGATGAGAAAACCAATAAAGTAACTGGCCCAAGTTAGTAAAGTGCAAAGCTAGGATTCACTAACTTGGACCAGTTACTTAACTTGATCAACAAATCTGTGCAGTTCAGAAAGAAAACCATGCATTTGCCAGAGGCTCTTTCATCAGACTCTACCCGTCTTAAGTCTCATTTTCTCAAAACCCTATTAAATAAATGCCCCAAGGCATAAAAGGAGTTATTTCCATGAACTCCTTTGTTTATCTAGTCAGAGTGCTTACATTTTGCCCAGATTCTCCAGAAATCAATTTTCTTTCCACTTGGCATGACGAGTAAAGGTAGAAACCTCAAAAATTCCCTTATATCAATTAAGATGCTTCAATAACAACAGAGAAGTTTTTCTTTTAAAAATCACATCCTAAAAAAATGTCAGAAAAAAGTCTAATACCAGGGTTATCTATCATCTATCACATAAAATAATTTCAGCAGCTTCTGCCCAAATTGACCAATTGAGAAAATGAGGCCTGATGCCTAAAACTGTGAAGTGATTTCTGCACTCTCCATTCATGGCCTTTGCAGACACGTTAAGCAGAGAAAATGACTAGTTTAGAAGAGAAAACAACTAGATGTAGTAAGAGAAATAAATAACACAGGCATCAACTAGCAATGCGTTCTAGAAAATTTAGTTCCATGATGTACCAGTCAACATCTGTCTAATTGTGGGCATTAGACAAGGTGGTCAACCAATATGTGTTAAGCAAATAAAAGTGTGTCAGTTCAGGTAAGCCCTTCTCCTGGACCAACCTGCCCAAAGCCATTACTAGGCAATAGATCAATATTCATCTTACACTCTATAATTAGCTCAAGCAAGCTCTGCTGCCCTCTACACACCTTGTCACTATTTCTAGAACAACCAAAGCAAAAGTGAGAATGCCTTATTTCTCTGGGATTAACCCCAAAGCCAAGGTCACTTCCAACACAACGAATACCCGATTCACAGAATTTAGCTTAAATTATTCCACAAAAAAAAAAGAAGAGGGGGTTATAACCAGGAAAACATAATCCTACTGTCCCATATGACATTTGACCTCTAAGTAGAATTTTTTTTTTTTCAGCGATACCATGATGGCCAGCAACAGAAGGTACAAATTTAGTTTCTCCCTTTTCAAAGATGGACTTCAAACACCATGACAATATATACACTCTTCAGGAAGATATTAACCTTGGAAATCACATCTCTTTAGGGTATGAAATATATAAATGTTGAGATTTCTGGAAACCACATACAATATCAATGTCTTCTAAAATGTCCTGTAATTATTTCAGAGAACATTATCTGCTATCCCATCAGTCTTCGAATATGCCCACTCCCACCAAGATATGGAAGATACAGTAGGTAGTAGGAGGAATGAGGTCCTGCCCTCAAGTACATACAGTCTAACTGGGCTCTGAATCATGTGAGAAATTCATGTGAACATACTGCATATTACAGTGACCATTTAAAGAACATATGCTGGAATTAGAGTGAAAGAATCGCCCCTCAAATCTTCGATCTGTCCATGCCAACAACTGCCCACTCTATCAATTCAAAGTTCAGGTTTTCATATGTTGTTTTTGGAAAAATTGTTACATAATATTTCCATCATATATTAGAAATCCATGCACAGGTTTCATGTGCAAAAAATTACTGGGTCAGGGATGTTATGTGAAAAACATAAATCTTTGGCAAGGGATCCACTAATATGACATCTCTAACATTAACTTACTCAGACCCTAGTATATCCGTCAGGGTCTTCCTCCCCACATCATAGTGCTCTTTTGGGTACTCTGATAAATAGAAAGTGACCGAGGGAGCTATTTCTTAAGTCAAATGAGAGATTTTTCAAAACACAACTTTTTTGAAATTTAACAAGCCAACAGCAATAGAAGCCACCACATTACTGACATTACTGTGAGCTACCCAAGGAGCAAGCCATTTGCAAAGTCAAAAAAGGACACAACCAGGATAACTGAGCTTCAGACTGATAAGAATGGTCATTTCATCAGCCAATGATGCATGTGCTTACACTAGCACATGCTCACACTAGTGTACACGCACACATACACATTTATACACAACCAATCCAGGTAATACAAAACCCCAAACAAGCAAGAACAAAAAATCTGTCCCTTGGGTGGACATCTAGAAATCACCTATGTGTGGGTGGCAAACACCTCCAGGGACTGAATAAGAATTGTAAATAACCGCTGTGGGCCGGGCTCCATCTCAAGGGGCAGCTACTATTTAATTCCAGCTTACCATTGTTGCCAAGCAAGAACACAGGCCCTAGCCCTAGCTTGCGACACCTTCCAATTTTTCAGGAGTAACTCAGATTTCTATGGAAGTGCCCACGAGGGTAGGAGTTTGGTCATCATTGCCCGCAACCAGGCCTAGGACAGTGTCTGGCACACTCTGGGTACGCAAGATATATTTGCTGATAGCATGAATGTGAAATGCCCTAATTTTTAATTCAATTTTTTCAACATAGTATGGCTAAACAGAGGATATGCTGGTCAGATACCCTCTGCAGAACTCCAGATAACTCAAATGACTATTTCTCCATTCCTCTTGTCCAGAGTAGGACAAAAGACCCAAACTAGCCTTGTGTTCTCTTTTTAGACAAAGAATCCTGCCACCACTATTCCAATTGTAAGTCACATTAAATACTTTTAAAGGCCACACATAACTTCATTGGCATGAGCAAGCCTCCGTTTTTTACCTGCACTCCAGTAGAAATAAGTTTAATGTCAAAAAAAAAAAAAAATAGCTTATAGGCATTCTATTAACCAAGATCCACTCACCACCTTGTTTGCTGCTCCCTGGGGATATTCTGTAGCAAGGTTAGCAAGATAATCAAAGGGTTCTTAGACAGTGCCTTAGGAAGCAAACTCTCAGAGGAAAGTTAACAAGGAGCACACCTCACAAATCACAATGTAACGTGCATTGGGCATTTGACTTGTATGTTGAGAATGGTCACAACCCTTCCAAACTTCCCAGCCTGGAATCAACAATCACTAAAATCCTAGAAGAATTTTAGAGGCCATTTAGTTAAGGGTAAGAAAAGCAACCCCAAAAGGACTGACAGTCTTGCCCAGACCCACAGTTGGCTTGGCTGGCTCCACGGCTAGTTCTAAACTCCAAAGGCAAAATCCAGAACCCAAACCACTCTTGACAAGTACAACTCCCTCGGACCTTTTCCCAAAGTCATGATTCGGAGTCTGCAGCCCACACTTAAATGATATAATAATAATAATAATAATAATATCACATTATAATAGCATAACAATATTCAATGCCGCAAACAAAAGTTCTCAAATTATAAACTAAATCATTATAGATCATTCTGAAAAGGAGTCAAAAAACTCACCACCAACAAACTCACTCTATCCACAGTTATTATCAGCTTATCCAAAAGCTAACATAATTTGCTGAAAGGTCATCTCTTCCATGTAACCCAATAAAAACCTAAACTAATTGTACTATTTCCTTATTTACTTGTAGCAAACAAAGGAAGACACCTTTATTTCACCCAGTATTCATGATAATCACCTACATGAGAAAAGCAGTAGGGTGAAATACACTAGGCTAGGTCTGTCTTTTAATTGGCCTTCCTGTGCAAGCAGAAAAAACAGCTTTCAAGCAAACAGTAACCAGTTTGAAATTAAAACTAATCCTTAAGAGATGATGAGAGACAGAGTAGAGCCATCCCCACTTACTACAGGGATGACCTTGGACAAGTGAAACCTCAGCTTTAGTTTCCTTACCCTAAAATGATGATATTCATGGTTTCCACTTCCAGGGAGGGTTAAAGACATAGAAAAAACTCAGCCACAACATCTAAATCAAAGCAAGTACTCAGTGAACGTAGGCTACTGAAACCACTGTTCTCATTTTAAAGATTAAAAAACCAAAGCCCATTTGTCCAAGATAACGCTGCTATAATACATCAAAAATTTTCAACCTGGGCCCCTGGAATCCTGGTGTGGTTCCTGAATAACAGATGTGTGTATCTGGGACCCCCTCAAACCCCCACCACCAACTGACCCCATTCCATAAAATGTTGGGCAAGTTGTCCTAGGCAGCTCTGCTACCCACTGACATGGCCAGGCCCTCAGCCAGTTCTGAGCCTCCACACTTACAGAATCCAAACACTTCAGAAAAGAGATATATTTTTTTTTAATGACTAGAATTCATTTACAAATAACCACTGCTCTGTAAATAAATCCTTTTTAAGATTCATGACTAACTTGACCCCTACAAAGACAATGACATTTCCTCACCTAATCTGGACTATGCTTTTGTATTTGGGAAATTGCTTATGGCTGTGTCCCCTATCCAAATCATTCCAAATTGATAATTTTATCTGATTTAAGTACACCGTGGAATTTATGAAGCTGCAATAGTGTGAAAACTCAAATACCTCTTGGATTCATGTAATAACTGGTATGAATTCCTCAAAAGTATACCCTCTACAATATCAGTCGACAACCTGCTTCACTCTTCTCGTTAGAAAAATAGTATCACGGACCCAAAAATAAGACCAGTTGTCCTATTTTCTTACATGGAAGTGTTACATATTCCATGAACTATGCTTACATTTGTTCTTTTTTAGTTGCTAGATTTCAGCAGCCAACTGTGTCACTTTGCTACAGCCCAAAAATAGCTAAGTTGAGTAGTTTAAAATCACACTTTGTTGTTTGGCCAGAAAACCATCATGCTGATTTCAGTTTGCAAAAAATTGATCAGAGGACAGGCACTATGCACAGTGTGTGGTTCTCTCATATATTCTGCAGGTCTTGGATCTGTGAAGATATGGAGACTGGGACATTAACGTTCAACGGTCACACAAGTACAAAATAAAAGCAACCTCCAAATACTAGTGTTTGCTCCCCATTAGTGGCACGAAATTAAAACCCAGAGAGACCCATTCTCCTTGGTTACCACACAGTACAAAAGACCTAGAAGAGAGATGGACATTCCAGGATGCAGGACCAACCTATTCTTTCTACAAAGGATTACACCACAGGGGGATCTTTGAGATTCACGTGGGGCATGTTAAGCCTATAGAAAACATCCTTCCCTTTTTAAGGTGGGAAAGTGGAGACCTTCTTTGCAATGCAAGGTTATCTCAGACCTTATTACTGAGGTTTTCTTGTTTCTTTAAACCTCAAAATATAACCATCTTACTAATTTTTACATGAGATGCCCTTGGGCCAGTCCTTAGTCCTTGTCCTCAACAGCAAAGTTGGGTACAAAAGCTATCATGCAACTTTAATTTTTTAAATGCTTTTGTTTTCACATACAGTTGTCCTTTTTATTTTCCTTTCCCCACATACTCCCATCCAAATCTCTTTAGTACATATAAAATAATTTATTGAGCACTTATTATTTACCATGCACAGTGCTAAGTTCTTTAGGAGGAATTTTCAAGCTTCACAAAGACTTTAGGAGTCAGGCATTTTACTATGCCATTTCACAAAAAGAGAAAAAAGAGACATACAGAGAGGTTAAGTAATTTGTTTATGGCACCACAGCTAGTATGGCAGAGGCAGGCTGGCTCCAGAGACCATATTCTTACATGTACTTTGATATATTCTGTACAACTTTCCATAGCTTCCTGGTTTTCAAAGAAAATAATAAGTATTAACAAGCTCTAGGCTCCTAAAAGATTTCTCTTTGCTGTATGCTTATAAAACAGTACAGTGACTCTCATAAACTGGCTGACAAAATACCAAAGTTCCCCTTCAATGTGAAAATTGTCTTCGCATCTCAAGTACCACAAAATTCAGTTAGGGGCCTTCAAAGAGAAACCTGCACATCTGGAACCTTGTCAGCTGTTATTCCTCCACCCAGCCCTAAAAGCACTTTGCATGTTTTTTAAAATTGTCATATCAAGTGCCATAGTCATAAAAACTTTGAGCCAGCATAGGCCTGGCAAGCCAGCTCACATATAGATTTTTTTTTTTTTCCTATCAATCGAAACACCAAACATTTTGCTATGAATGCCGGGTGAAATGGCCCCTCCAATTATAGGTGTCCCTAGAGGCGGAGACAATAGCACACAGAGCCCTCGAGCTACTTCAAGCAATCTTGCACAGCCATCACTACAGACCTCACAATCTTTTCATAATGGGAGCAAACCACGAATTTATCTGTTATATAGTTCAATCATCAGAGACTTTTCTGAAAATGAAATTCACCTACATTACTTCCAGATCAATTTTTTTAAAGAGACATTAACAATCCTATAGTCTTGGAAATTTGAGACAAAGAGGAATTACAAGACAAAGCAAGGGGAAATAAACAAGGGTTTTTAAAACAGATCTTTTTTGGAGTGATTTTTTGGGCAGTTACAAATTCACAGAAATTCAGTATCCAAAAAAAAGTTAAAGTCATGCCTTTTTTTTTTTTTTTTTTAAATCTTTAAGTGCACAGAATACTGCCATAGTCCTGGGTTTGCTTCTTTTCAAGTAAGCAGGTCACTCCCATTTCTCAGACAGGGAAACCAGGATATCAGATCTTTTAATTATTTGCAAATATTTAAAAATATTTAAATATTTAAATGTTTGCCTCAGGCCGGAGGCAACCTCAATCCAGAAAAATTCAGTGACTGCAGCTGAATTTCACAAGAAGCTCTCAGTGCCTGTTGGGGGCAGGCTCTTCTCAGGAAGAACATTTCTCACTTTCTTAAGGCCCTCCTCAGTAGCTATCAGCTTAAAACAGATCAAACTCCCCTAGAGAACTAAAAGTGGGGGCAGGACACACCTCCTTGGCTTCCTTTATTGGACTCACAGACCTTTTATTCTCTACACAAATACAACCAAAAATGCAGTTTCAGTGATTACTGACTAGTCACCTGACAGTGGTCAATCTGTAACCAAAGCATACCCAAGGTTTATTTGGGGGGACATCAAGCACTTCTGAGATTAACTTTAGATATCCTGAATTTCTCCCATAAGCTCTGAATTCTTAAATGTGATCACATGAAAAATGTGCCCCAGGATGAAAGTGCTAATCATAAATTTTTCAGGCTTCCAATTCAGAATGCACACCTACATTAAAATCCTCATCCTGCGTGGAAATGACACTGCATTCTCCTACATGCTCTAAGTAAAACGCTGAATGGAAATTCAGATTTTAAAAAATAAAAATCTCTCACCATTAAAGGGAGGAGTTAAAGCAACAAAGCACCAGCAACACCTAATTTGCTTTCTTCATCTAGGTAAGGCATATTTAAGTGTGCAAACTGTCCTTTTAGTCAAGAAGTTTCCAGAAAAATGGGAGGGAGTAAGGAAGTAGGAGGGGAACCCTAAGACATCTTAAATGACCTTACATGAATGGCAAGAACATTCATTGCAGTTGGTGCAATGACATTAATGGTTATAGCACATTAACTTGGGAGTCTTTCAAAATAGGATGAATTTGAAAGGGTTTTTGTTTTGTTTTGCTGCATAAAATCATCAGCATTCCCTGAACACTTCATGTAAACAATATAATCTTTTATTCAGTAAAAACAAGTCCCTAATTAAAGAGACATGCTCAGAGCTTCACTTATTGGTTAGTTCTTTTCTGATTTCAGCTAACCTTTCCTATAACCTTTAGACCTCCGGCATCAGCAACTTCCCCCTATTTCCAAAAAGTCCTGTTTTGCCAATTTGTATTAATGTACTAGTTTCAACTCTGTAATGTGAACAGTGTTTATTTAGAAGGCAACATCAAAGATTTTATTCCATAACTGTGTCACAGAAACCAGTTTCAAGACTGGATGAAGACTCTTCATTTTCAAACAAGGCACTTGAAAGGGGGAGGAGGGAAGACTGCATGATTTCTCACCCCATCCTGAAGACAAAGATAAGGTGACTTACAAATATGACTTTTGTATTTTTCTAAGGCCATAAAGGATGTCCATCAAGACTAAAGCATGTACATGCAAATACATGGAGACAGCTTAGAGGGGGATACGCTGGACATCAATCATGGATCCTCAGATTCTGACACTTCCGAAGTACACCACAGAGCTTATCCATCTGGAATGTTTCCAACGTCAGACTCCTGGATGTAATCTAATTAGGGTACAAAACATATCAGAATCAAAGGGAAGAGTTTCACTCCGAGGATGGAAGAAGAAATCAATAAAATATTTTTTTTTAAGTTTCTGAATAGCTTAAGAATGTAAAATACATAAAATGTTAACCCTCTCAAGTAATATATTTTATATCCTGTTGGAGGCACTTACATTCTCAGTGATTAACAATATATACCAAATACTTAAATTAACTAGGTGTAAGATGTGCTTTAAAATGAAGTATTGGGAGGATGAGGGGGTGGAAGAGGGAGGATTGAGTTAATAATCGTAGCTGGGTGGGGGGTCCATAGGAGTCCATTATACTTTTCTATTTTCACAAATGTTTCCATAATAGAGTAATTTTAAGTGATAATGGAAAAGAACGTATTATGTATGCACTATATCATACTTGAGAACACTTCTGCTCTGGAAAGTGGAAATATCACTGAAACACTAACAGTAACGCAGGTACCACACCTGCCATACTTTTGTTGAGAGACTAAAAGTTGTTGTTTCAGAACTGCTGGGGCAAGACCCATGTCACGGCTGCTCCCGAAACCCTCCCAAATCACAGATCCCCTAGACCCTGAACAGCGGCTGAGAAGAACTCAAATGCAACTGAAAAGTTGGTGTGATTCTGAGAGGAAACCAACAAAATAATTAACAAGAGAATTTGGTTAAAACTTCACAGAAAGGTCTTTAATCAAACACCAGAGCATTTTTATCCCTCGTGTCATGCAGATAAACGCTTCCGAGGTTATGGCAGGCAAGAGAAATCCCCAAACCCAACTCGGGTCCCCACTGGGTTTAGAGCGGGCCGAGGGCAGCAGCGCGGAGCTGAGGCCACCTGCTCCGCTGAGGCACATCCGCAACCCCCGAGCCTGGAAACCCCGCTGCGTGCGCACTCATCCCAGCTCCCACCTCTGCCCCCAAGGTACGAAGGTGGTCGAGCTCAACCCGTGAAAGTGGCAGGAGCCGGACGAGTAGAGGTGGCAGGAGCCCGATGAGTGGCTCGGGGGCGCCCCCTGAGGTCCAGCAGCGTCACAGCACCTTTGTAAAATGGAAAGCTGGCGTCTCCCACGGCTCTGACATTTTAACTTTGCCTGGTTCCAAGCGCTGCTGCACCCTCTCCCGCGGCACTTTTCCAAACCACATCCCCTCTTCCCCACGCCTCACACCACTAACCATTCCCTTTCCAACACCCTTCGGCTCCCGGACCAGGGAATGGGCTATTTACCTCGCAGCGTGGTCACGAAAACAAAATGTGGAAAATGAAAACTGTCCCAGCCCCAAGGCATCACTGGCGTTCCCATTTTTGATTTCGAGCTTCCTCAGACCAGAAAAAAGAAAATCACGGCTGGCCCACTGATTGCATACCCGAGCATAAGAAGAAGACCGGAGTAGAATTAGAAATTTCTCGTTTCGAAATGCTGCTCTCCTGCTGCCTCCCACTGCCCCCAGTAAAGTATGACCCGTACAAAGCTCAACCCCAGTGTGCACCTGAACCCACTTAGCCGGCAGTCGACGGCGAGGAAAGTCTAGAGAAAGCAGATGACTAACACCAATAATAAGCAGTGATCTTTTAAGCGGGAGCCGGCACTTTTAAGGGGAAATGTCCACACCACCACAAACCCCAGGCCTCAGGGTTAGTGTGGATGCACGTCCTCGCTCGGCATGGAGCTGGGTTTCTGGGCTGTGTGGCAAAAGCTCCAAGCGGTTCCAGGAGCAGTAGAATGAGCAGAGGAAAGGGGGAGGGGGGTGCCGAAGGGAAGACAGTGCTTTGCCTCTCTGCCCCTCGAGACCAACCCCGTACCTGCAAAGGGGACACTCGCTACCAAGTCCCCGAGCGGGTCCCCGAACGCAGAGAGAGCCCCGCGCCCTGCTCTACGGCGTACGACAGACCTAAGGGATCCGCTGCACCAAAACCGCTCGTGCCAGCCAGGGGGGACAGGCGGCTGAGACCTGAAAGAGCAGAAACATCGCGACACGTTCCCTTTTTTTCTTGCTTCAGATAACCACCACCTCCAGGTATCCAGGATCTAGTGGAGGAGAAGGCAGCAGAACAGAGGATTCTCTGCTTAGGAGTGTGAGGGATGAAAAGAGAATCGCCCCCTTCTTTCCGCCCCTTCCCTGGCTGGGGCAGGCGGAAGGAGGGGGCCGGACGAATTCACGGGAGCTTGGGGCTGCAGCCCGGGAGGCCTGCAAGAGAGTAGAGGGAGGCGGCTGGCCTCTGCCCTTCTCGAAAGGAAGGGGGATCTGCCGGCTGGAGGGCTGGAAGTAGAGGGTCGCCAAGCCACACACCGCTGCGTGCGATGACTTATTATCATCATCAATAGCCAATACTGTCCCTGTCTTAACCCAGCCAGAAAGAGACGAGTCTGGGTCTGCCTCCCGCGAACAGCCTGCAAAAGGGCAAAGATTAAGGTAGGCAGGCGTAGAGAAGAGGAAAAAATCCGCCCTGGCGCGAAGAACCACCCAGCCGCCGACGCGCCCCCTCGCCCGGACTCGAGCAGCCCCTACCCGAGGAGCCCAGCCGAGTAGAGTTTCGGGCTAAAGGGGTAGCGGGCTAGGGGAAGCCACAGATCTGCCTACACCGCCTGCTCCCTGTCCTCCCTCCGCGCCCAGGAAGGTAGCCTCGCGCCGGCACAGAAGCGCAGCCCCGCGCTCCAGCCTCCAACCGGGCGCGCTCTGGCCCGCGAGACCACAACGCAGACTGCTCCCAACATCCCCAACCTTCCACGGTCAGACCCCAGCTTCCCTCCCCCGAAAACCAGACTCTCCAAAGGGTCAGGGGCCAGCAAAGCAAGTTCCCCCCTTCTGAGCTCCCTTAATCCCTACCAGAGCGAGGGGCGCACCCTGGGCCCCTTAAGCCCACAGAGGCAGCCTCCCTTGGTCCTTGGTCTCAGTCTCCCCCACTGCCCCAGAGCTCCAGCTCTCCCAAACGGCGACCAATCAACAGAACGAGTCCCCTTTCTCCAGACTCCGGCTCCCCCAAGCCCCCCAAAGCCGAGCAAAAACAGACATCCTGAGGCCCCTGCCCTCCTCCCCGGCCAGACCTTTCTTCCATTCTCCCCAACCAGCGGCCTCTCTAAACACCACCAGAGCCAGCGAAGCGGCTCTCTCTCCTACCCGGGTGTCCGGCCCCCCTCTACCCTCTCCAGGGTCCCCGGGACGAGCGCCCGAGCTCCGTGCCCCGGCGACAACTCCGCATCCCCTGCGCGCGCCGGCCAGGGCCGCGTCCCCTAGGCAGCTGGCACTCACCAGGGAAGCACACGACATAATGGAGCACAGAACTGGTGATTTTCAGGAACAAAATCCACCAACACGGTTCCAGTAACCTCCGCATGTCCGAAAACGCACATCGAAAAAGAGGAAGGCAGGGGGGGTAAACTTGTTGAATAAGTTCTTGCCTCCGTGTGAGCCTCCACTAAGCCCGGGCTCTTCCCTTGCTCGCCCGTTCTACGGGCCCCCCGCACTCAGCGGTCCAATTGCCCCTGGAATCCGGGAAGCCGCCGAGTGTCCCCCGAAAAACCTCAAAAAGTGACCGGGAACGCGAAGACACGCTGGGGACGATCCTCAATGAAGGGCTGCTTTCCGTTCAAAAAGAAACAAGCCGTGCGAGCAAGGCGAGGAGTCGGCCGGTGGCGGCGGTGCCCGGGGCCCGGGGCAGGCAGGGACCGCAGTCAGCAGCGGCGAACAGCCGAGGATCCCCAACTTGAGTCGGCAGCGCAGCGCAGCCCGAGATTCGGCGGGCAGCGGCGGGGCTGAGCGCGGCGCGGCGTCTCCGGGCTTCAGGCAGGCAGCTCCTTCCAGGACCCCGGGAAGGAAGGAGGCATGTTTGCGAGCGGGGAAGGGGAGGGGAGAGACGGGGGGAGAGAAGAGCCCCCCAAAATAGAAACGGCCGGAGGAAACGGAGGAAAACACAAAAGATCTCAGAGGGGCGCTGGGGCCAGGGCGCCTTCAGTCCATGCTCCCGAAAGTTGTGGCTCCAGAGCAGGCTGGGGAGGAACCAAGAGCCCGGGGTTGGAAACTGGCCATGCCTCCATACAGGAAGTAACATGTGAGCATGGATCCTGGCAGAGACTTTAAAGCCGGCGAGCGAGCAGGGGCGCGCGGCGGCGGCGGCGGCGGCGGCGGGAGCGCGCAGCCGGGACTGCTGGCGGAGGGAGCGCGCGCTCCGCGCTCTTAAAGCAGCCACGCTTGGCTACCACTTCCAAAGGGTCCCGCAGCCCAGTTCTACCTGTGCGCGGCCCCGGGGTTTGCGGACTCCAGGGCCAGTTTGGGGGTTGGGGGCGGCTCTGGCCGGGCCTTGAGGGGAGGGAGGAGGGCGGCTGCCTTCTGGGGACGGCGAGTCTTTGCCAGATTCCCATTATAGGAGCTCTTAAAGACGCCGCGCTTTTCACGAGCTTGGCGAGGTCTCCCCGCGTCCGCAATGCTCGCGGATCCGGGTCTTGGGGTTCCCTAGCTCAGATCTGAGAGGAGGATGGGGGTGGCCGTCTGCCTTTTTACGGTGCCGGGGTATCCTGTTTGATTTCATCGCCCTGGTAGTGCCGCGGAGGGGCGCGCCCTCTTCACTCCCTGCGCGCGCTACCATCCCGGCGCATTCCCCCGCCTGGAAACAAAGCCGAGCGGCCTTTGCTCTCGGACTGCATTGGGATTTAATTTTTTTTTTTTTTTTTTTTTTAGGGCTTCCATTGGCCGAGTACAAGGCTGAGGTGGGTGGGGGAGGGGAGGAATATCGATTCTTGACTGGCAAAATCCAGCCCTTCCGAGCCCCACACCCTATTTCCTCGCGCCACGGTGGATCTGTGGCGGAGTTTTCCCGACTCGCAGCTCAGTGGAAGGAGAAGGTTCCCGCACACTGGCCTTATGGTGGGGAGGGCGCAGGAAATGCGCCTCTTACCCCCGACTGGGTGAAAGAAGCCCAGCGGAGCAGGACCGATTTCCTTGCAGCAACCCAGGGAGCGGCTGCCTCTTTAGCAACCGGGGGGAGGCGTCCGGAAGAAATGGGAGGACTGGGCTTATCTGTAATGAATTTTGTCCCTTGGCTCTTGGCGAGATCCTTATCGCTTAGACTTCTAAGCGCCCCATTTTCCTCTCTTCTGATGCTAAGAGTGGGGGAGGCGGACTTCTGATTAAACGCGTAATCGAGTCAAGATAATTAGCCATTTGTAATTTTTGCCTAATTTTTCTGCCTTTGTTTAAAAGCCATCTCGACATGTTTTTTAACGGCCTCTGCTGTTTCATCCCACCAGGCAGGGTCCCCCACCCACCCAAACATCCCAACCGGATGCTAAGTTTTCAAATAAAATACAGATGTTCGGAGATCTACCGCAAGATGTGATTAGGGAAACAGTTTCACACCCACACTTCCAAAAGAAAAACCTTTGAAAAAGTTACCTTTGAGATTACAAGCTAATAAAAGCCAGGAAGTTCCCGGGGAGGGCCCGCGCTCTATCTTTAGCAGAACGGGAGTGAACATCCTCCCCCAGGGTGGGGAATGAGTCGACTTTGTTTGCTTTGGAATTTGGCCCTTCCTGGTTTTGTTAAAATCCTTTCTCGCGCAGAAATGCTTGCGAGGGTCCGTTTTCTTGGGAGTGTTGTACTCAAGGGATATCCATCATCAGTGGGAGCTTGGGACGAGGTTAGAATGACCCCTGTGTGTCTGGCTACCTAATTAAAATTAAGTGATAAAGTGGGGAAATAACGCGGAATTTGAATCAGAACAGCTGGGTAGACATCACCAGGTAAGTTTCCTCCTTTGCAAAATGGACATCATAAAAACTGCCATTTGTATCTACCAGGTACTGTGCTGAATTCTTTATATAAATTGTTCATGTGGCTAATTTATTGAGCACTTACTGTGTACGGGGTATACTAGGAACACAGTCATAAACAAAAAGGACAAGGCCTGTGACCTCTGTGGAGCTTACTTTCCAAAGTACAGGATACATTTCGTCATGGAGTCCTTAAAACAGTTCTATGGGTGGAAAGAATTATCTCCCCCATTTTATAGACAAGGAAACCTGATTAGAGGAGCAAAGTAATGGGTCCCCAGTTAGTGACTAGCAGAGCTGGGATTGAGGCCTGTCTGCCTCCACAGATGTGAAAGGGCACTGAAGTTTGAGAAGACACGGAAATGTGGAGTGGGAAAAATGGCTTAGGAATGAGGGAAAACTCACATGGATTTTTGAGAGTGAATTACTACTACTATTATAGTATAGGATGCCTACACTAAAAGTTAATGTCAAATGTCAAGTTGGGTCTGGCCTGGTGCCTGTCCTGGGGCCCTAGGCTGAAGTCGAGGCAAACTGCTCTTGCAAGCAAGCACCCTCCTCAACCCAGGCTCCACCAGTTCTCATAAAAGAGAATTTTACAGGCATACCACACAATATGCCTTTTCATTCATTCTCCAACCAATTACAGAACAGCTCATACACACTAGACACTGTATCAAGTTTTTGCTGCACAAAATGACCCTGCAGTGTACCTGTCATGCTCTCAGCTGGTGCTTACAACCTGCCAGGTGATGTGGGGGCTGCACAATAGAGTAAGCATGACAGATCATGCTCTGTAGGTCAGAAGTTAGGGCATGATGTGTTTGGGTCCCCTGCTCAGGGTCTCCCTAGGTTGAAATCGAAGCATTGGTCAGACATTCTCTTCTGGAGCTTGGGGCCCTCCTCAAACCTCCTTCAGATTGATGACAGAATTCAGTTCTTTGTAGACAGAGATCCCTATTCTTTTGCTGGCTGTTGGCCAGGGGTTGATCTCAGCTAGAGGCTGCCCTCAAGTCTAAGCCAGGAGTCTCTCTATAGTCAGCTAAGAAGGAGTTTTGGGAGTGACCATCTCATCCCTTTTGCCATATAATGTAGCCTAAGGAAGGGAGTGACTGTCCCATTACATTCACAGGTCTTACTCACTCTCAGAAGAAGATTATACACCAGAATCTTGTAGGAATCTTGGGGACCATCTTAGAATTCTGCCCTCCACAGTTCTGGTGGTATATCTTGAGTATAGACTAGGGGTTAAACACAATAGCAATTAAGCCAGGCTAGTTGGATTCTGATGTTACTTATACCTGCTTGACTATGGACAACCACTTTGTGTCTCAGTTGCCTCATTTGTAAAGAGAGAATAGTAACTGCATCTACTCCTAAATTGAGAAGATTAAAAGGAATTAAAAAGAGTAAAGTACTTAGAGCACCTAGTAGTGCCAGGCACCTAGTAAGCATTTAATAAAAATAAGCTATCACTGTTATCTGCTCAAAAAGCCTATGCAGTAGGAAATGAACATCTGTTATTTTCTAGCTAGTAGGCTTTCATTTCTTTTTTTCTAGTAATAGCACTCCTTTTGTACTAATTTCCCTGGATGGTCTTGATGAACCTAATCCCTTCTTCCTCCATTGCTACCTTCTGCCTCTGCCTCTCCACCTCCCTGGCTTTGTGTGGAGATGTGTACCAGCCTGACTGTTTGGAGCATCTCAGCCTCCTGGCCTAATTGACTTAAGTATGACTACATGTTTCCATTCAATCCAATGAGAGTCATACTTCCTTCTGGGTTTGTTATGCTTGATAAATTTAAGCCTTGAGAAGCAAGGAGGGCTCCACTTGGAAAGAATCTGCTTGGGGATGAAACTGACATACAGAGGAAAGCAGAAGGGAGAGGCGAAGGCAACAAACCTTTAATATCATCACTTGAGTCCTTGGGTTAAATCATACTGGAAGCCAGACCAGACCTTGGACTTTTCATTTACTTAAGCTGATAAATTCCTTTTATTCCTTTTGCCTCTTTGAGTTGGGTTTTTATTAAGTTGAAACTAAAAACTTGAAACCTAGAACTGAATAGTGAAAGATAAGTAAAATATCCACATTTTGCAAATAAAGAAGCAGGAGCTCTTCGAATTAAGTGATTTAGCTGAGGTGACTGAGATAGTAAGCAACAGAAGACTCAAAACATCTGATACCAGATCCACTGTATCGATCATTTATTGTAATGCAACAAATCATTTCAAAACTTAGTAGCTTGAAAAAAACAACCTTTGCATTTGCTCTGGATTCTGTAGGCCAGCAGTTTGGGCTGGACTCTGCTAGACAGTTCTTTTGCTAGTCTTGCCTGAGATAACTCATGTAGAGCTGCAACACCAGCTGCCAGAGGCTCAACTGGGACTGAACGGTCCACGGCAGCCTCACTCACATGCCTGGCAATTAGTTCACTGACATCTTCAGCAGCCTATCTCCAACTTGTTCACAAGGAGCTTTCAAGCCAATAGGAGAATGAGAGTGAAACTGCAAAGCATCTTAAGATATAGACTAAGCAGTGGTATAACATCATTTCCACTGCCTTTTTTTTTTTTTTTTGTCAAAGCAAAGTTACATTGCAAAGAAGCGCAAAGACAAAGATGGGAGGAACTGTTACCTTTACAAACAATCTGCTTCATCTACGATTAAAACTAAACGGTGCCTGTATGGGTCAATTTGTGTCTCCCAAAAAAGATCAAATCCTTTGTACTTCAGAAAGTGACCTTATTTGGAAATAGGTTCTTTACAGAGATAATCAAGTTAAAATGAGTTTATTAGAGTGGACCCTAATCCAACATGATTTACATCCTTATAAAAAGGGAAAATTTAGACATAGGTACAGATGAGCACAGAGGCAAGATGATGTGCAAGCCCAGGGGAAGAGAATGGCCATGTACCTAGAGTGATTCATCTACAAGCCAAGGAACACCAAGGATTTGTGGTACTTTGTTACACCAGCTCTCAGAAACTAAGACAGAGTTCATTAACCTTTTCCCCTAGATGGTTTTTATGTATAGTCAAATCACACTTGTGACTGTTTTCAACCTCACAAGCGAATGCTTACAAAACAATAACAACAGAAAAGCTATTCTAGTTATTCTGACTTTAAATTTGGGAGTGACGTTTATTTTAGGGCAAAAGAAATTAAGACTTAGCAAAACATATTTATTCTGAAAAACATAACAAAGAAAAACCTCAAAGTCTTCTGAAAATAATGGTATTTGTCATTACATGAAGGTCTATATCCAGGAGCCTAAAGAGAATGAACAAGTAGTGGTGCTAGTTGAATATACTTTTTAAAAAAGGATTAAATATGAATAGCAGACATGACTAATAAGGCTCTTTTGATTTCAAGTAACAACAGAAGCCCAAAATAAACCAACTGGAGCAAAGAGAGGAAGTTATTGTTTTTCCATGTTCCTTCTAGGAAGTTCAAGACTTTGGGTAAAACTAGATTTAGGGGATCTAGTGCTAGCTCCAAATTTCCTCTTGCGCTCCCATGGCTCTGCTTTTCTCTTCTTTGACTTCCTTATCTGGCTCCTGGTAACTCCTGTTTTCAAAAGGGTATCTTTCCCAGTGTTCATATTGATTCTCAAAATGAATTTTGATAGCCCTTGCTTGAGTCCAGTAACCTGTGCCGGAACCAGGGTACTGGACCTGACCAACTTGGTGATGGAGGCAGGGCTCACTCCTGATTACCAGCACATTAGAAGAATGAGGAGGAGGAGGAGGATAGGCAAGTAAAAAGTAACTAGAATCTCATTTAATCCTTGGCAATAATTTCCAGAAGTATACATTATTACCTCTTTTAAAGTAGTGAAAACTAAGGCATTAAGAGTTTAGATAATTTGAATGAAGCTACCAAGGACTAGTGAATAAGGCAGGGGATCAGATAATGGAGTACCCCAGAGTTAGAAATAAGTCCCGTAGCTTAGTTACAAGACCTAAATGCTAACATCCGTTTTTCACAGTAATATGACTCACAAACATTGTAGGTCCATAGTAATCAGAGATTGTGACAACAATTTATGATCAAGAATCTTCACCACAGTATTTCCAGATAAAAAGTGGGAAATTAAATGTTCAATTTTGGGGGTCAATTAAATGATTATATAGCCATTCAGTGGAATATTACACTGCTATTCACAATGATGTTTTTGAAATTAGACATGTTAAAACCTAAAAATATTTGCATGCAACCATAATCATGTATTCCACCATTGCAGAAAACAAGAAGACCTCAAAAAAATATGAAATATATGAAAGCAATAGATTAGGTTTTCTGTTTATGATTTTTCTGTTAGTAAAGAAGCCTCCCAAATTTGCTGAAATGGCTGATTTGTCATCTGTATAATATCTCTACAACCTAACTCCCTAATAAAGCATATTTTTAAAAATAAGAAAATTCACATGCAAAATATTTCTTCATAACACTGAATGCTGGTAAAGGGCATTGAAATGGATACTCATTTGCTGCCAGAGGAATACACATTGGTTTAAATATTCTTTAAAAAATTGGTCAGTATGCATCAAGAACCTGAAAAACATTTGTATATTTTGGCCCAGAAATTAAACTTTAGTAGTTTCTTAAAACAGACAATCAGATATGAAAACCTCTCAAAAATATCTATGAAGATGTTTATTGTAATAACATTTATAATAGCAAATTGAAATAGCTACGATTGATATAGAAGGTTATTATTTAAATGGTATCACCATTTAAATGATGTTTATGAAGAGATGGGGAAAATGCTTACCTAACTTTTTAAGGTGAAAATAAGGACATAAACTTAAATACAGTCTTAGTTCAACTTTATTTAATGTGTGTGTGCATGTGTGTAGAAATAAAACTAATTGGAAGGAAATAGACCAAAATATTTTAATGATTGTCTTAAGATGGTAATTTTTTCCTTCCTTAAATTTTTATATATTTTCTTTTTAAATTTCTTTCTACATTTAACTTCTTTTTTAAAATAAACATTTATGGAGACATCAGCATCATGGTAGCATAAGATGTTCCTTGTTTTGTTCTTCTACCCCAACAACAACAATTTAGCATTCATCCACAAAAATTGCTTTTGAGGGAGCTGTGGGATTCAGTGCCACATACCAGGTAACCTGGAAGGAATCTTGCACACCCATGCATGAGATAAAGGCAGACAGATCTCATTCCCAGCTATGGACCTTGCTTGTGAAATGATTCCAGCCTCTCTTGGGAGCTGTCTGGGAGCTCCCTGACAAATACTGTCTGAGACAAACACCTGTGTATGAGAGAGCCTTTGTAGAAGTCTAGGTTTCCAGGGAAGGTCCAACAGACTACTGGAAACAGAAGAAAAAAAATGAATTCAGACACATTAGAATGAGCAGTAAGTAAAGAGTGGAGGTGGTGACTACTACTTCAAATGCAAAGACGGCAACATGAAATTTCAAGGAACATGAAAAAAAATCAGTGTAACATGACACCATCAAAGGATCACAATAATCTTCCAGTAACTAAACCCACAAACATGGAGATCTGTTATTTACCAGAAAAAGAATTAAAAATAGCTGTCTTAACTAAACTTTATGAGCTACAAGAAAATGCAGAAAGACAAGTCAACAAAATCAGGAAAACAATAACTAATAAAGTGAAAACTGTAAGAAAGAGATAAAAATCATAACAATGAACCAAAAAGAATTTCCAGAGCTAAAAAATGTAATGACTGATATGAAAAATGTAAAGAGAGCATTAATATTAGAATGGATCAAGAAGAAGAGAGACTCTGTGAGCTAGAAGACAGAAAATTTGATATTATCCAGCCATCGGAGTACAAAAGAAAAAGAATGAAAAAGAGTGGAAAATGTTTACATGATCTATGAAATACTAACAAAAGAATCAAAATGCAAGTTACTGGAGTTCCATAAAGAAAAGAGAGGGAAAAGCAGCAAGAAAGCTTATTTAAAGAAATAATGTCTGAGAACTCCCCAAATCTGCATACAAATTTAGATATCCAAGTTCATGAAGTTCATAAGTCACCAAAAACAAACAAACAAACAAACAAAACTTTAAAAGATCTTCTCCAAGACATAATATAACAAAAATGTCAAAAATCAAACACAGAATCTTAAAAGCAGAAGAGAAATAAAGCCTATAACATACAAGATAACCACCACAAAGATAGCAGATTTTTCACCAGAAACCTTACAGACCAGGAGAGTGTGGGATTTTATATTCGAAGTAATGAAAGAAAAAAAATATCAACAGAGAATATTTATCTGGAAAAACTGTCCTTCAGAAATTAAAAAGAGATAAAGACTTTCTCAGACAAACAAAAGCTGAGGAAATTCATTACTACTGTCTTATAAGAAATCCTGGAAGGAGTTCTTCAAGCTGACACTAAAGGATGCTAATTAGTAAAGTGAAAACATATGAAAATATACAATACACTGGTAGAACTAAGAATATAGTCAAATTCAGAATACTATAACATCGAAACCTAGTGTAATATTAACCACTTAACTCCAGTATAAAGGTTAAAGGATAAGAGTATTAAAAACAACCATAGCTACAATTACTTGTTAATGAATTCAATATAAAAGATAAATTTATAGTTCAAGTCAAACACATAAAAGGAGGGAGTAAAAGGGTAGAGTTTTAGTATGTGGTTAAATTTAAGTTGTTATCAGAATGAAATTGACCATTATAGCTATAAGATGTTTTATATAAGCCTCCTTGTAAACACAAAGCAAAAACATACAATAGTGTTTCAAAAGAAGAAGAGAAGGGAATCAAAGCATACCATTACAGAAAATCATAAAATTACAAAGGAAGGCAGCAAGACAGGAAGAAAGGAACAAGAGAACTGCAAAACAGCCAGAAAACAGTAGGATGACATTAAGGCCTTACCTATCTATAATTACTCTAAATGATTCGAAGTGGAAGTGGATTCAATTCTTCAATTAAAAGACAGAGTGGCTGGATGGATTAAAAAAAAACAAGACCCAACTATATGCTACCTACAACTATATTCATTTCAGCTTTTAGGACACACATAGGCTCAAACTGAAGGGGCAGAAAAAGATATTCCATGCAAGTAGAAATCAAAAGAGAACAGGGATAGCTATATGTATATCAGACAAAATAGACATTCAGCCAAAAATGGTAACAAGGGACAAACGAGGTCATTATATAATGTTAAAGGGATCAATTTATTAAGAAAATGTAACAATTGTAAACATATATGCACCCAACATCAGAGCACTTAAATATATTAATCAAATAATAACAGATTTGGAAGGAGAAATAGACAACTATAATATGATAATAGCAGGCTTCAATACATCACTTTCAACAATGTATAGATCATCCAGACACAAAATCAACAAGGAAATATTGGACTTGAACCATACTTTAAGTCAAATAGACCTAAAAGACATATATAGAACATTTGATCAAACATCAGTAGAATACACATTCTTCTCAAGTGTACATTGCACATTCCCAGAGATGGATTATATAATAACAAGTTTTGGCATATTTAAGAAGACTGAAATTATAATTAGTATCTTTTCTGGTCACTATGGTATAAAATAAAAAATCAATAATAGGAGGAAAATTGAAAAATTCACAGATGTGGAAATCAAAAAACACACTCTGAATAACCATTGGGTCCAAGAAGAAATAAAAAGGGAAATTTTAAAAATCTTCAAAAATGGAAATGGAAACACAACATACCAAAACCTATAGGATGTGGCAAAAACAGTGTTAAGAGGGAAGTTTACCATGCTAAACACCTACATTAAAATAAAAGAAAGATCTGAAATAGACAAATGTACACATTAAGGAACTAGAAAAAGAAGCCCAAAGTAAGACCAGAGTTAGCAGAAGAAAAGAAATAGCAAAGATCAGAGTAGAAATAAATGAAATAGAGATCAGAAAAACAACGGAAAAGATCAATGAAAGTAAGAGCTGTTTATTTTGGAAAGATAAACAAAATCGACAAACTTCTACCTAGACGAAGAAAAAAAGATGGAAGACACAAACAAATGATATCAGCCATAAAACAGGAAACATTACAGCTAATATTACAGATGTACAAAGGATCCTGTGAGACGACTATAAACAATAAGCATGCTGATAAATTGGATAACCTAGAAGAAATTGATAAATTTCTAGAAACATATAACCTACTAAGACTGAATCACAAAAAAAAAAGAAAAGAAAATATGAATAGACAAATAACAAGTAAGGAGACTGGATCAGTAATGAAAAACCTCCCAACAAAGAAAAACCCAAGACCAGATCATTTCCTTGAGGAAGTATACCAAACATTTAAAGAGGCTTTAAAACAAATCCTTCTCAAACTCTTCCAAAAAAATGAAAAGGAAGGAGCTTTCCCAAACTCATCTTATGAGGCCAACATTACTGTGATACCAAAGCCAGATAAGGACAACATCTTATTCAACTGTGAAAGGTTGAAATCTTTTCTTCTAAGGGTGAGAATAAGACAAATGTGCCCACCCTCATCACTCCTATTCAACATAATACTGGAAGTCCTAGCCAGAGCAATCGGGGAAGAAACATAAATAAAAGGCATTCAAATTTAAAATGAAAAAGTAAAATTATCTTTGTCTGCAGATGATATGATCTTTTATATATAAAATGCTAAAGACTACACCAAAAAACCATGAGAACTCTTCAACTAATTCAGTTAAGTTGCAGGATTCAAATTCAATGTATAGAAGTCAGTTGTATTTCTATACACTAATAACAAAATATCTAAAAAAGAAATAAAGAAAACAATCTCACTCAAAATAACATCAAAAACAATAAAATACTTAGGAATAAATTCAACCAAGGAAGTGAAAGATCTGTACATGAAAACTATAAGACTTTGATGAAAGAAATTGAAGACAACACAAATAGAAAGATATCCTGTGTTCATCAACAGGGAGAATTAACATTGTTAAACTATCCATATTACCCAAAGCCATCTAGAGAGTCAATGCAATCCCTATCAAAATTCCAATGATATTTTTCACATAAATAGAAAAAAAAATCCTAAACTTTGTATGGAACCACAAAAGACCTTGAACAGGCACTACAATCTGAGAAAGGGGAACAAAGCTGGAGGCATCACACTACCTAATTTCAAACTTTATTACAAAGATATAGTAATCAAATAGTATGATACTTGCATAAAAATAGACACATAGACTAATGGAACAGAATCAAGAACCCAGAAATAAACCCTTGCATATTTGGTCAGCTACTATTTGACAATGGAGCCAAGAATACTCAGTGAAAAAGGATAGTCTCTTCCATAACTGGTGTTAAGAAAACTGGGTAATCACATGCAGAAGAATGAAATTGGACCTCTGCTTTACACCACTCACAAAAATTAACTCGAAATGCATTAAAGAATTAAATATAAGTGGGCGGCTCCATAGTGTAATAGTTAGTACATCTGCTTTACACGCAAAATGCCCTGGGTTCGCGCCCCGGGTTCACCAGGTTCCCTGAGTGCCCCGGGGGTGCCAAGGTTCCAGGTGCACCAGGCCCCAGGTGCGCATCACAAGTGCACGGGGGAGATGCCCTGCCTCCAGGGATCCAGTTCTTAAAAAAAAAAGGAGATTGCAACATCTGTAGGTCAGGGGTACAAGTCTGTGTGGGGGGGATTAAAATGGGGGGGGATATTAAATATAAGACCTGAAATCATTACACTCTTAAAAGAAAACATAGGGGGAAAGCTTCTTAACATTGGTCTTGGAAATGTTTTTTGTTTTGTTTTGTTTTGTTTGTTTTGTTTTGTTTTGTTTTTTGGTATATGTCACCAAGCACAAGGAATAAAAGCAAAAATTAATAAGGGACTGCATTAAACTAAAAGGATTCTGCACAGCAAAAAACAAAAAATGAAAAAGCTACCTTTGGAATGAGAAAAAATATTTGCAAGTCATATATTGGGTAAGGGGTTAATATTCAAAATATATAAAGAACTCATACAACTCAATTACAATAGCAAAACAATCCAATTAAAAAATGAGCAGAGGAACTAAATAGACATTTTCCAAAGAAAACATACAAATGGCCAACAGGTACATGAAAACGTGCTTGGGAAATGCAAATGAAAACCAAAATGAATTATCACTGCACACCTGTTAGAATGTCTATCATCAAAAAGACAAGAGGCAACAAGTGTTGGCAAGGATGTGAAGAAAATGGAACACTTATAAAACCAGAATGTAGGTTGTTACAGCCACTATGGAAAACAATATAAAGGTTCCTGAAAAAGTTAAAAATAGAATTATCATATTATCCAGCAAACCCACTTCTTGGTGTATGTCCAAAATAATTGAAAATACAATCTCGAAGAGATATCTGTACTCACATGTTCATTGCAGCTTCACTCATAATAACCAATAACTAAGTATTCATCTCTGGATGAACAGATAAAAATCACACACACACACACACACACACACACACACACACACACAGAAATATTATTCAGCCATGAGAAAGAAGGAAATCCTGCCTTTTGCGAAAACATGGATGGCCCTTTAGGGCATTATGCTAAGTAAAATGAGTCAGAGAAAGAACAATACTGTATGATTTCACTTTTATGTGGAATCTTAAAAAGCTGAACTTAAACAGAGAGGAGAATGGTGGTTACCATATGCGGGGGCATGGAGGGGTGGGGGCTTGGGATAGGGCGGGAGAAATGCAGAGATGTTGGTCAGAGGGCATAAACTTCCTCTTAAAAAAATCAATAAATTGTGAAGATCAATGTATAGCAATGTGATTATAGTTAATAATACTGTATTATTCCTTGAAAGTTGCTAAGAAAGTAGATCTTAAATGTTTTAACCACAAAAAACAAATGGCAGTTATATGATGTGATTGAGGTGTTAGGTGGTAATAATTATGCAATACATAAGTTAAAGCAACACATTGTAAATCTTAAACTTACACAATGTTATTAAGTCAATTATATCTCGATAAAAATGGGAGAAATTATTTATTTTTTTAAAAAGTAAAAGAGACTTGTTGTCCTGACAAAATGCTATTAAATTAATCTGAATCGAGAAGATTTAGTCAGAAATTCAATCGACAGCTTCTTCAACTTAATAATAAACCCATTTAATTCTTATTTTTATATGAAAATATGAGTTTCGTTGTACTCATTAGAGGATTCTCAAAACCTCTTGAAATATCTTCCTTTCCACATATCAAACAGGAGCACACTAAGAAGTTAAGGGATTATTTTAGAAGATCAAATTCTTTTAAAAAAAGTTCTGAAATTTGCCACTTTCTATTTTCTTTACCACAGGTCATCAATATATAAAGTGGACATTTTGAAACATAACAAAGGGTAATATGATAATATATCGTTAACCTTAATCATTCTTTTCTTGCTAATATTTAATAAATATTCATCTATAAATGTTACTTATATCATAATGCTTTACAAAGGACATATATTACTTGCATTAATCATGGATTTTTATTAAACTTCTTACTCAGTGTATTTCTGTCCGTATCATACCTGTCACTCCTTATTCCTTGCCAAGAGAACCCTGATTTAGTTTGGAGAGGTAATAGAGCCAGCCCCAATCCTGCTCACTTTGTCAGATGTTTGATATCCCATTCTCCTTTGCAACTAGCGATAGTCACATGTTCCAGTTCCAGCAAAAAGACAAGCAGAAGACTGCTTGGCAGGGAAGCAGGGAGATGCAGTGTTCTAGGAAAGCTTACTTTTATGGGATACCAGATATCTGCTTCCTGATAGAAGACTATATCACTGCTTTTAAGGTAATCTTGCCAGTCAAGTTGAGTGTGAATCTGTGAATTTTATCAAGCTTCTAGATTCAACTAACAATTTATAGCCAATACAGAAGAGGAACATGTTAAATGATGTCACAGGAATGAAATCAGCAAAATGTAGACCATGAAAAACTATAGGTCAAACAGCCTTATTTCTTCAACAAATACATTGCAAAGAAAAAAAAAACGTAATCTATAGGTTCAGAAAAAGCTTTAAGAGCTATGTCAATCATTTGCTGGGGATCCTGATTCAAATAAACTATTGAAAAAGTGTGCCATTTATGAAAATATCAGATATTTGATATTGTTAAAAATTTTAGGCATAAACAGCACTGTGTTTATGTCTAAGTGAAGTAATCTTTTCGTTTAGATATACATGCTAAAATGTTTGCAGATGAAATGATCGTTATAACTAAAACTTGCTTCAAACTCTCTCTATAGCCAGAATAGTAGGTAGGGATATAAATGAAACAGACTTAGCTTTTAGTTGATCGTTACTGAAGTTATTTGATGGGTACATAGAGTTTATGCACTTATTGTCTACTTTGGTGTATGTTTGAAATTTTCCACAACAAAATGTTTTAAAAGTGTGTGTATGAAGGGGTAGATTTAGCTGATTCTTTCCTTTTCGCCCTTTTTCCTTATTTAGAGATGAGTGTTGTTGCTCGAGTTGCAGCAGCCTTCCTGCTAACATGACTTAAAAGCATAATGATGAGCACAGTGAAGTATAAAGATGGAAAAAAGCCTTTATTGCCATTCATGAACTCTAGACTTCTTAAGAACAAATTTCCGTTCAAGCTACCATTGGTAGAGTTGCCTTTACTGTTGCTGAAAGCATCTCTGAAGATACAATTACTACGCAATAAATTTGACCTTCTCAAAATTGAGGTTTCAATTTCCTTTTACACTATTATATAGCATATACAACTTTATTATTAAAATTAATATGTACTTTATATTAATATATATTTTGAGCTTATTGTTATACAGATAATCTAAATATATATATTATATACAAAATATATCAACTTTGCTTAATTTTCAAAGATTAAGGTAGAGTTTATAAATTCTAATGTAGAAAGATGTCCAAAACCATGTTGTCCAATATGATAGCCCAAAGCCAGAAATAACTATTTAAATTAATAAAAATTAAATGAAATTAAAAAATGTGTTTCCTTAGTTGCACTAGCCACATTTAAGTGATCTACAGCCATCAGTGGCTAGTTGTTACGATGTTATAGAGAGCAGGTTTCCATCATTGAAGAAAGTTCTATTGGACAGTACTGGTCCAAGATATATTTGACGAAGATGCAAAAGTAATTCAATGGAGGAAAGAAAGCATTTTCAATAAATGGTGCTGGAGCAATCGGGTATCCACAGGTAAAAAATATTTATGTAATAAAAATAAAAGAATGAACCTATACACTTAAACCTTACATATAAAAATTAACTGAAATAGATCATAGACTTGAATGTAAAACATAAAAGTATAAATGTTTTGAGGAAAAATGAAAAAATCTTCAGAATCTAGGTCCAGGCAAAGGGTTCTTATAATTGACACCAAAAGCAAAATTTAAAAAAAAGAAACTTTGATTAAATTTGACCTTATCGAAAATTGAGAAGTTTTAGTTTATGAAAACTCATATGAGGAGGTCGAAAAGATAAGGCACAGAATGGGAGAAAATATTTGCATAACATGTATCTAACAAAGAACTAGTATTAAAAACATGTAGACTTCTCAAAACTCAACAGTAAAATATAAATAAACGAATTAGGAAATGAGCTGAAGAAACAAAGAGACATTTTGCCCAAGAGAATATACAGATCTATAGCAAATCAAATTTTTCTCTATCTTTAGTATGTCACTGTCAGTATTCTAGTTGTGACATTTATCATAGTTTCATGAGATGTTACCATTGGGAGAAAGGGGCCTGGGATCTCTCTGTATTATTTCTTTTCTTTAAAAGGCTTTACTGAGATATAATTTACATATCATAAAATTTTAAATTAAAAAATGTACAAGCTACTTTCAGCGACTTTTATTATATTCACAAAGTTGTACAACCATCACCACTATCTAATTTCAGATTTTCATCACCCTCCAAAAAAACCCTATACCTACTGAGCACTCACTCACTCCCCATCTCCCATTCCCCTAACCCCTGGCAACCCAAAACTGCTTTCTGGCCTACTACATAATCATGTCAATTAAAGCAGAAAAACCATTTGACAATATTAAACATCTATTCATGTTAAAAACTTTCACCCAACTAGAAACAGAAGGGATGTTTCTTAACATGATAAAGGGCATCTACAAAAAAACCCCAGCTACACTCACATGGGCTTATAGAAGAATGAATTCTTTGCTCCCAAGACTGGCAACAAAAAAAGGATATCCACTCTCATCTGATTCTGGACATCCTAGCCAGTGAAATAAAAGCAAGAAAAAAAGACATATCTACTAGGAAGCAAGAAATAAAACTGCCTATTTGCAGATGACATGATTGTCTACACAGAGAATCCCAAGGAGTCTATAAAACATTCCTAGTGCTAATAAGTGAATATAGCAAGGTCCTAGGATACAAGGTAGGTTGACCTACAAAAATAACCTGTGTGTCTATAAATGACAGTGAATAGTGGAAAACTGAAATTCAAAAATTCATTTATAATATATCCAAAAAATGAAATACTTTGATATAAATCTAATAACCTTTATACAGGATCAGTATACTGAAAAATAATATGCTGGTGAAAACAAAGTAGAGCTAAATAGATGAGAGATATATCATATTCATGGATTGGAAGGCTCATTATAGTTAAGATGTCAATTTTCAATAAAGCTATAGTTTTGATGTATTTCCAATCAAATTATCAGCAGGACTTTTTCTAGTTACCAACAAACTGATTCTAAATGTGTGGAAAAGATAAGGAAACAAATAGCTAAGTAATTGTGAAAAACAAGAATAAATTTGGAAGCATCCCACATTACTTGATTATAAGACATGCTTTAAAGCTACATTAATCAAGTCAGTATGTTATTAGTGGAAGTATAAACACATAGAACAATGAAATAGAATAGAAAACTGAGAAATTGACCAACATAAATATGAGCAATTTTTTAAAAAGTGCAAAGGCAATTTGATATAGTAAGGAGAGACTTTTTTTTTTCAACAAATAGTATTAGAACAATTGGACATCCATATGCAAAAAAATAATGCTCAGCATATACCTCACAGCTTTTCTAAAAATTAACTCAAAATGAATCATAAATCTAAATGTGAAATATAAAACGATTTTAAAATTTGACCAAATCATAAGAGAAAATCTTTGTGATCTTGAGTTAGACAGAGTTCTTCAATAAGACACAAAAAGCACAATACATAAAAGAAGAATATTGATAAATATAACTTCATCAAAATAAAATACTTCTGCTCTGCAAACGATACTGTTAAGAGAATGAAAAGGCCAGCTACAGATTCTGAGAAAATATTTGCAAATCACATATCCAACAAAGGATGTGTATCTAGAATATTTAAATAACTCAAAACTCAGCAATAAGAAAACAAGCAAAAACAGGCAAAATATATGAACATATACTTCACTGAAGAGTGTATATGAATGACAAATAAATACATGAAAAATTGTTCAACATCATAACCCATTAAGGTAATACAAATTAAATCACAGTAAGATATCACTACACACCTATTAGAAAGGCTTTTAAAAAAGGCTGACAATACCAAGTTCTGGGTAGGAGGCATGGCAAATTGTATTCTCTTTCATTGCCATTTGGGATATAAAATGGTAAAGCCACTAGGGAAAACATTATAAAGTTAAACATATACTTACCATACAACCCAGCAATTCCACTTCAGGTATTTACCCAAGTGAAAAGAAACATGTTCGCACAAAACCCTATGTGTAAATGTTGTGTTCATAATGACCCCAAACCGGAAACAACCCAAATGCCCTTCAATGGGGAATGGATAAACAAATTATGGTGTATCTAAACAATGGAATACTTCAATATAAAGGTATAAACTATTAATACAAATTACAACTTGGATGAATTTCAAAAATATCCTGAGTGAAAGAAACCAGATCCATAAAGTTACATTTGTATGATTCTATTTTGGTAACATTCTGGAAAGGATAAAATTATAGGGATAGAGGACAGATCAGTAGTTGTCAGTTTTCGGGGGTAGAGTGAGGGTTCGACTACAAAGGAGCAGCATGAGGGAGGGAGATTTTTTGACTGATGAAATTGTTTTGTATCCTGATTGTGTTTGTAGGTATACAAATTCACATACATGTGTTAAAACTTATAGAACTATGCACAACAAAGTTTATTTTATTGTATATTATTTTAAAAAATAATTTTTAAAAATGTTTCAGTGAACCTGACTTCAGGAATTAGAAATCTAAACAATGTCAGCAAGAGTTAGCCTCTCTCTAGTTCTTCTCTCTTTTACTCTAGGCTACATTTATTCTAACCCTGGCCTTTTCTTTGGTGGTACTGACTCTCATTGGACCAACTTAGGTCGTGTGTCCATCCTGGAACCATGGACAATGCCACCCTGTGGCCAGAAGATATGCTGATTAACTGGGCCTGGGTTATGTGTCCACCCCTGGTAGCCTGAAGGTCAAACTGATCCAATTCACAGGCACTGAGAATGTGGGAGATGTTGTTCCCTGAAGAAAAATAAAGTTGCTCTTTTTAGAATAAAGAGAATATATGCTAGACAGACAGAAACTATAGATGTCTGTGGCTTCCACCTGGCTTTTCTTTAATTCTGGAATATATTATACTCTGTTGACTATGTGCTATCTTACCTATAAACCATAAATTCCTTAAAAACAAGGACTCTGCCTTATTTTTCTTTTTAGCCTCTAATATCATACACATTTTCTTCCACATAGTGAGAATAGTATTCATAAATAAATAGAATGAGTGATAAGTAAGCATTTATGAGTATGTTTATAAAACTTCACATTTGTGTATACATCAAAACCTCTAAAGGCACATTTTTTCAGGCTTTTCTGCAACCACATTAATAACTGTGTTCCTGTTCAATTTTGCTTCTCTTCGCTGAGGTTTTAACATGTATAGCTCAGTTTTCCAACAATGGTAAATCAATCATTACATCATCATCCATCATGTCTGAGTTCTCAGTAATGAAGGTGTCTTTCTTTCCACATTAGCAATTTGGGTGGGCAAAAGAGCCATAAAGATGTATGACAGAAGACTGAAGAATTGGATTAAACAAGGTTAAACAAGATTCCATTTTCTGGGTCTCTCTTTGCTGCAGGAATTTTGTTGATCCACAGAATGAAGGGACCAATTGTTTGGAAGTTTTTTCTTTGAGCTTTCAGAAGAAAATTATACTGAAATCATTTTTTTTTTTTTTTGCTCTGTTATTAGAACAGCAGAAAGCTAGGGAAAGCAACCCAAAGCATTGACTTTTTAATTATTAAAGGAAATTATTAAATTATTAAAGAAAATATTTTATTCACCTAAAATCATAATTTGTAGCAGCTGTGGAGTCTAGGTTAACTGCTCTAATGTACCACAGTTGAGGTACACTCACTGCCACAGCCCAGGCCCCACATGACTTGGCCCTCATGTCTCCGTCTCCCTCATCACCTTCCACTTCCCAAGGCCTCAGAATATTTCATCCACATATGCCTTTTGTCTTTTTCTCAGGCTTAACACTTAATTCCCACTTCAGGGTCTTTGTAGTTGCCCATCCCTCTAGTTCAGGGGTTCTTAACCTGAACGCCATTGACATTTTGGACTGGAAAGTTCTTTGTTGTGAGGAGGGTAGTCCTGTGCATTGCAAGATGGTTAGCAGTATCCTGGGCCTCTACCCACTAGATGCCAATCTCATTTCCCCAACTCCTTAGATGTGATCACCAAAAATGTCTCCAGACTGTCAAATGTTCCCCTGGGAGAGGGAAAAATCACCTCCAGTTGAGATCGCTGATATTGCTGGAGTTATTTCCTTCAGCTCTTGGTGTGGCTGTTCCATTTTCATCATTCTGAGCTCAGCTTCAGAGAGGCTCTCCCTGACCACCCTATCCAACCTATCACCTTCTACCAGGGCACACTCTCCCCTTCACAGTAAATTATCAGATACAATATGTATATGGCCTCATTGGTTTGTTTACTCATTGCCTTCTCCTCCATTGGAGTATGAGTTTCATACAGGAAGGTCACATATCTGCATTGTTCGCTACTTAGTCCCCAGAATGTCAAGTAGAACATACACATAATTAGGGCTCAGTACATACAATTAAATATGTTGGGTTAATGAACACAGAGATGGCTCTGCAACCAGGCCTTAGCAGCTCAGTCGTTGGCATTTCCGTTGCTGAGGGTCTCTATTTCTTAATCTTCCCCTTCAAATTTCCCAGTCTTCTCTATCTTGGACTTTGTAGGAGTAGCAAATAGAAATTAGTCCTCAGATTGGCCCTGCCTTACCTGCCTCCTTTCCTCTCCTCATATCATTAAGTCTGAATGTCTTCTTATTTTTGCCCAATGTTATTCTTACCAGATTTGAAGACCTGACTTAAATTTCACCTCTCTATAGGCTCTGAATGCCTGTAGCAAGGCACCTTTTCTTGCCTTTAAGGTCTACTCACTCCCAAGTTAGTACTCTCTCTCTCATTCTCTTTCTCTCTTTCTCTTCTTCCCTTGCATCCATTTATCCAGGTCTTTCGTGTACCAGACCCTGATTAGACCAGGGAGTTACTGAAATAAGGGTTCTGACCTCAGCATCCTTATAGTCCTCCCAAGGAGACAGATAGTAGTCAACTAATTACAACACAATGAATAATACTTGCATTGTGAACAAAGTATACAGGGAAAATCCCAGTGGATCAAGGAAGGCTTTGTGAAACATCTTTCACATTGTACTCATGTTATAGGTGCCCCTATATGTAGATTTCCCTTCTAGATTTTTAGGTCCTTGAGGACAGAGACTTTATATTTCATTATTTTCATCTCTGTAGGTACTCTCCAAAGCATTCAACATGGTGCTTTTAAGGTAGCAAACACCCAGTAATGACTTATTGAATCAGTGAACGGTTTGTTTTTAAAATACTAATATGGATAGTACCTTCCCACTCCTTCTAACTTGAATAGATACCACATTTTACAGTCACTTTAGTTAGTGTAAGGACATCTCCACTGGGAAACAAGTAAGTCTTTTAATTTATTTGATCCCTTAAAAGACATACTGGGAACTCGAACTTAAGAGGTCAAGGTGCCTGCCTGAATGAGGAGCACATGGAAGGAAAGAAACAGACAAATATTAAAAGTGATTCAGATAGAAGAGGGCTGTTGAACTGGAAAACTAGTCATGGTGTTAACCACTTTCCACTGCAAATCTCTAACACTCAGAACAATGCCAAAAGCCCCTGGAAGGCACATTTGTGAGGTCAGGAAGCCACTGCAAATGTTTTCGTTGTTGTTGTTGTTGTTGCTTTTGTTTGTTAACTTCAGAAAACAGAATAAATATAAACTTTAAACAAATGTGAAAAAGGTGGTTTGGGTTTTGTTTACACAGTCACGTGATTTATAGACTTCCAAACTGTTCCATGTGGCTAAAAACAGGATTTGGACTTATAGTTTATAAGTTATTTTAACAGGAGAGCTTCTTTTCTCAACCTCAGGATAGATGCATTCCTCTTGGACTGTGTTCTGAGTGCTGAATGTAAGGGCATGGAGAACTAGCTGAGACTCAAATGTAGGGGCAAGCCAGGTGGGTGGTAAGAAAAGAGGGTTTTATTTCAACATAGTCATGGCAACACGTGGTGATTTACAATGACATAAAGACAATTAATCCAGAGAGCTGGAGAAGCAGAGTGGGAGGGAAACTATAGAGGCAATGAGGACTAGGAGTGAAGAGACAGGTCATGGATAACCTCAAATTCTGCTTTGCCAAGCAGAAAGTCTGGCACCAAGCAGAAGAATATGAACGCTGGCCTCATATTCTTATTAAAGAATACTTATTTAAATCCTCTGATCTGTGTTTTTTGTATTCGTTTTTGTTCTTTTTTAAACAAAGGGTGGGCTAGAAGACCAAACAAACATCCCCATAGTGATGGAGAGAAAACCTTAGAAAGACTCAATATCCAGCTAGGCTCCCTGTGCTGTTCACAGTAACCAATAACAGGGCCCCTTTTACTGAGCACCTGGGATGGGGGGCCAAAGGTAGGCATTATTATCCCTATTTCATGGGTGAAGAAAAAGCATCAGAGAGGTAAAGTGACTTGCTGAAAGCCACACAGGCTAGTAAGTAATTTGTAGAAGCAGAATAGAAAGGCAGTTCTTTCTGGCTCCACATTACATATTGTCCAACCATATTCTTACTCCTCAGATAGTGGTCCCAGCAACAGCAGTGTCACCTGGGAGTTCCATAAGAATTAAAAACCTGGGACTCAGTCCAGACCTGCAAAATCGAAATCTTCATTTTGGCAAGATCCTCAGATGCTTTATATGCTTGTGAAAATTTGAGAAGCACTGTCAATTCTTGCCATCTCAATCTATTGCTATAGCAATCTCAGTCCTTGCTATATATTTGAATCACCAGCAGGGAGGTTCGTTTGTTCGTTCTTTCTCTTTTTCTTTCTTTCTTTCTTTCTTTCTCTCTCTCTCTCTCTCTCTCTCTCTCTCTCTCTCTCTCTCTCTCTCTCTTTCTTTCTTTCTTTCTTTTTCTTCCATTTTCAAACTTTGAGTTTATTTGAATACATGGTTAGTATGGTTTTATGGGAGTACCAATCTTTGAGACTTGTTTGCATGAATTATTTTAAGTGACATTTATCATTGGGGTAAAACAGACAAGGAAGCACGTGTGCATTGGTTGGTTAGAAGCACTTGCAAATTTTATTTATTTATTTATTTTCATTCCTTTTTAAATTTTTGTTTTTTAATTAGAGTTGACATTTAATATTATTTTATATTAGTTTCAAGTGTAGGAGACTTTAAAACCAGAGATACCAGACAACACCCTGGGGCAATTATATCAGATTCTCTGGTGGGTGGAGTCAGGACATTGGTAGTATTTTCAGCATTCAGGTGACTCTAATCCTTAGCCTGAGTGGCTCCTTCAGAAAGCTGTTCAGGGGAGAGTGATAAGAAAGTGGAGAGAGTCTGTTTTCAGGCCTTTGTGGAGCATTTGCCTTTTTTTAGCCAAAGATTTTCTAATCTAGTGGTTTTCTACCTCTGCTACATACAAGAACCACCCAGAAGCTCTTTAAAATCCTGATGTGAAGACCAATTAAATGAGAGGTCTGGGGGAGGGACCTTGGCATATGTAAGTTTTGTATTGAGCCCGGGTTGAAAACTCCTGCTCCAATTAGAATCTCTGGGACCTGAATCTCATAAATTCTCCAGCACTAAATGCCAGTTTGCAGGAAATATGGAGAATAGAGGAACAAGTGAAATAACACCAGGGAGAAGCAATCAGCCAAATCAAGGAGTGAAAACCCGGGTTTTCTAATAAACACATCAATGGCATTAAAAAAAGGGAAGACATCCAATATTCTACTTTATTTTGGTGTACTGATTGATGTCCATATTATTTTTAATAATAAGTTTTTAAAAATCTTTGGTAGTGAAGCCTAGGAATCTGCATCTTGACCTTGTCTTTAGGGGCTCCTGGTACATTATTAAACTTTGAAGGCTCCTACTCTGGAGTCTTTACGACTCTGGGCTTTCTCAGTTCCCAGTCAAGTGGGTTCTGTTACTAAAACCCCAGTTCTTTTCATTTTGGCAACAGCACTTGGACTGGCTAAGATTTTTTTTCTGGGGTTGTTTAGATCTGCACTACTCAATACAGAAAGCCACCAGCCATTTGTGGCTGGTCCAAATTGAGATGTTCTGTAGGTGTAAAAGATTTACTACAGAAATTAAAAAAGTAAAACATCTTATCAATTATTTTTGCATTGATTATAAGTAAAATATGACATTTAAGATATATTGGGTTAAATTAATGTCTGTTTCTATTTTGTAAGATGACTACTAAAAAATTTTAAATATGAAAAATTTTAAATATATAAATATTTTACATATATGGCTCATATTTTATTTCTATTTAACGGTATAACTCTAGGGCTTTACTACTCAAAATGTAATCCACTGACCAGCAGCAACATTGTCCTCTGTGAGCTTGTTAGAAATATACATCCTGGAGTACTGAGTCAGTCTGCATTTGACCAAGATTTTCGGGTCTCTGTCTGCCTCTCCGGTTCTTATCCTTTAACTTTTTGCACTGTTTGAAATCCTGTGTCTCAAAGAGGCTCAGCAGACTCATTTAGTCTATTCCCAGCATTGCATTCAAATTCTCTAAGTATGTACATCATCATCATCATCATCAAGCTAGCCATCTTTTTGTGCAGAGCCAGGAAACAGAAAATTTCCTCCTCTTTTAACCTCTTTCCTGCAATTTAAGGCTTTTAATATCCAGCTCTGTTATCAATTACTATAGAATGCCAGTTACTTTTTTTTGTCCTTTTTCCTTAATACTTCCTCTTCCAGGCCTTTGGATTTTGTTTTTCTTTTCTCAGCTAATTCCATCTTTGTCTCACAGGACTCATTTCCCAGACCTTCTAATCATGATCAGCCCCTTTCCAGAAGCGTGCTGTCCCTCTCAGACAAATTCACTAAATGCTGAGGTGTCACCAACCAGTTCTTTATGGTAAATCTAAAAATGGCTGGTGCCAGGTAGATCATTTGGAGAGAGAACTTTGATAAATGTTCCTGTCTTTGGAAGGTCAGACAAAAGGAAACAAAGAATAAGGAGGGGCTGAACTCCTCAGAGACCAAACAGGAAACAGTAAAGTGAGGTGCTTTTGCCTGTAATGGAGCGGGTTCAGTGAGGCAAGGAGAGTATGCAGGAACTTAGCGATTCTAATTTTGGCTCTCTCATTAGCTTTCATCACAAATTCAGGAAAAGACACCAAGTCCAACTGCCCCAGTTTCCTCCAGTCAGTGGGGGCTATGTTACCCTTTTACTCCACAGGGGATTTTTCAAAGACTTGGATGAAAATAAATAAATAAAAATGAGCATTCTTAAAAATAAAAACAAGCCAGTTTCTTTGTTCATGAGCAACATTTATTTCAACATGGAACATGACAATTATTCCCCCATTCGAGATTTCTATGTGTATTTTATTGGTCAAATGGATAGTACTACCATTTTGAAAAGCTAAATTGTTCTTTAAGCAAGTCGTTATTCTAGAACACCTCACTGATATAAACCTGCTCATAAAATCCATTACATTGATTTGGTGACTCAAGGACCCTCACTTCCACAAGTGAAATGAGCAATTTAATACTCAACAGAGAGCCCCTTCATGACGAAGAGGACATTTAAGTGTTATTATGCCCATATTAACTTAGTAGTGGAAATCTTTGGAAAATGGAAACAAATTCATTTTTACTAAAGGGATCTCACAGAGAAAGCAGTCCTATAAAATTCCTAGTGCTTTTTTTTCCCCTCCAGTTTTTAAAAACTTGCCTTCTCTCTCAAGGCTCTTCTTAGCTCAAAATGAACACAGGCCTCTGAAAGCTAAGCTTATCACCACCATCTAATGTTTTCCTGCAAAAACATGCTAAAATGGTTACATTCCTTCCATGATATTATAAAATTCCATTGCACTTAACATTTATATTTTGCCCTTTAAAAATTAACCATATTCTGCATTTCTAAAATACTTTACTTTTACTAATTAATATCACAGTTGGCAAAGTGACTTTTATTATTTTCTCTATGCAAAAAAAAAACAAAAAAAAAAAAACTGAGTTTAAGTGATTTACCCTTTCTGAGAGAGGAGGTCACAGACAAAATTCTAAGATTTGAATCTATACAAAGATCATTAAGGCAAGTTTTCAGGGACTTAACAAATACCCACCTAGTGATAAACCACCTTTGAAGAAAGCAGTTGTTGGCCTACAAAGAATACCTTGGATTTAAGGGTGAGGAGGATCTATATGAGGTGAGTTGACTTCTCTCCTAGGAGACAGCACGCTGAAGGCAAGTGGTCCCATGACAACAAAAGCTGGCATTTCTTGAGCACTGACAAGATGCACAAATCTTTACTTGTATAATTTTATTATCCCTTCAATACGTTGAGGTATGTATCTTCTTATTTCCATTTTACAAATTTAAAAAAAATAGTAAAAACTTTAGAGATGTAATAACCCATCTAAGGCCAAAGGCTAAAATTTGAACCAAGAATCTAAAGCTAAAAACTCAAGTTCTAACCAATACCTCCTGAGGTTAACCCTGTGATTAAATCTGCAAAAGTCATTTACCTTCTTAAACCAAATATCCACACCCACTCTGCTTCATTTACATAATGTCAGTCATAATGATCTCTTATTTAAGCTTGAAAGCCTGGTAGACTAAATCTTACTGACTTCAAAGTTCACATTATTAAAGCAAGACAAGCTGCATCATTATTTCTATTTCTCAGCATCTTGGAACAGAGTAAATAATTTGGAGATAAAGTGAATGACAAGGGCATTGATTGACTAAGAGTGTTGATAGCTCTTATTCTTAAATCACCAAAAACAACAAACTGAGTTTAGAGAATATCTGTACCTCTGTATCTTTATCTGTTTCTATGCCTATCTATCATCTACCTATTATTTTTATATCTACTCATCTATTTATTTTTAAAATTATATTATAATTGCTTTACTTTTAGTAAGAGGAAAGAGCAAAAAGTTATCCAGGCTACTGTATACTTGATTGTAAATTCATTTTATTTAAATGCAGTCAGTTCCAATTTCCTCCACTATATAATTTTTTCCTACTCTATTTCTCAAAGATTTTGTTTTCAGCCTTAAAAAATTACTATCATCATTTAAAAATATAGACTATTAGTATGCAAGCTTATTAATAACACTAAGATAACAACAGAGCTTTCTGTGAATATTTTTGCCTATTTGATATTTATATATGAAGCCTCATCTTTCAACTCCTGAAATCATCAGGTTTTGTTTTTTTACTAAAAACTTAGACATTATCAAATGGTGAACATTGATCCTTGTAGTGTTTTGTTAACATATGAAATAAGTACCAACATTAAATTTTTCAAAATTTTGCACACATGTACATATTTCCACCTCCACTTGAAAATCAGCAGGTCTGGATACAATGAGCCCACATTCCCCCACACAACTTGATAGTGAAAGCCTTCTTTTGACAGGTTAAATATTCATCACGAGTCCCCCACTATTCCATATTCTCACATGTGGGAACTCCCTTCCCTTGCACTTGGGCTTGTTGACTGGCTGTTTCCTACATCTTGCATCACCCGGCACCTCATTTGCTTAGTTCAGAGCTATATCCCTAACATCTATAACTAAGCTTGGCAAATAGTAGTGCTTGATAAATATTCATTGTAAGAATATGGAGAGGATAGAACAAATTCCATTTGACTTGCAAAAATGAAGATCAAGGAATTGCTTTGTGGAGGTTTAAAAATACGTCCACACATTATTTGGCACGTCTCCCTGTAAATAGTGGAGACTAATTCTCCTCCCCTTGAATGTGGGACAGAATTGATCATTCACTTCTAATGAATAGAATGTGGCAGTGATAGTATGTGCAGTTCATGAGTCTGTATTGTAAAAGATATTGCCACTTTCACCTTGCTGTCTTTTGGATTACTCATTCTGGGGGAAGCTGGTCTCAATAGTCTGAGGCTACTCAAGCGGTCCTATGGAGAGAGTTACACGGTAATGAAGTGAGGCCTCCTATAATCAGCCAGCACCATCTTGCCAGGCCTGTGAGTTAGTCACCTTGGGAGTGGACCCACCAGCCCCAGTCAAGCCTTCAGGTGACTGTAGCTCAGACTGACAGCTTGATAGTAACTTTATAAGGTGCACCGAGCCAGAACCACCCCGCTAAGCCACTCCTGAATTCCTCACCCATGGAACAGTAATAAAATAAATGTTCATTTTCTTAAGCCACTTTGTTATGCAGCAATAGGTAACTAATATATGTCTCAAATTAACCTAAGTAAATTTGGTTGTTCGTATTTCATGTATTTTTGATAGATATTGATAACCTTCAATGCTTTGGGTAGGTGAGAACTCTAGTTCTTCCTGACAATATTACTGAATGAAGAAACAAAGGCAAGTCTCAGATCTAATTCTGTCATGCAAACAAGCAAACATAAAATGATCACACATCCAGTCTTGCGACAAGTCCCTGTCCTTTATCATTTTAGGCCCTTTTATAGCATTTTGCATGAAAGGGTTATTTCAAGACAATGTGACTATGTTGTGATGGCAGGATCTAGTAAACTTCTAGTTGAATCAGATAAAAGAATCCTCCAGTAAGTCGAGATGACACAGAACTGAGCTGAGTTGTAAACTGCAGGTGTCACTCAGGAGGCATTAGGTTTCTGGACTCACCAGATAATTATACCTCATTCATGCCAGAACAGAGATGTCTGTACAAAATTTCCTGCCAACTTCACCTCATTTCACATGTGAAAATTTATTTTTTTTAACATCTCTATGTTCATTAATAAAACTTCTGGTGCAGATTCAGATAGGGATATTTGAAGCTCTTGGGGAACAGGCTCCTTTGGTGTGCTGATTCCCAATTAAACTCCTTCACATGCTGACTGAGTGTGGATTCTTAATTAGAGCACTTTGAATGTTAATTCTCCACACCTAGGGTGACGCGCATAGATAACATGTATATCTTAATATCTCTATTGATATATTTTGAAACAAGTTATAGACAATATAAAAACAGAGATGTTATGTGGGAAATTACCTTGATGCAATGCTAGCCTCCAGATAAACTACCAGGCAAGCAAACTCAGAGGTTACTTAGCTAAAAGGCTCACAAACCAAATAACATGTTCAAATTATGTAGTTTATTGAAACAATTTAAAGCATACATTGCAAAGCAAGGGTAAGATAATAAACACACTTAATATGGAATATCAGTGGGTTAAAGGCCCACACTATCTGCATTCTGGGAGTGTTTACATATTTCCTCCCTCCCCACTCTCCTTTTACCACAACAGTCTTCTTGGTATGGTGTGTTTATGACAACCAGAAGTGAGATTTGAGTAAAGTATCCAAGATGAAAGGTATGTGGAACCATAAAACACACTTGTTCGATCTGAAATACTTACTGGTACCCCTGGTCAACATTTGTAGCTTGCCAAAAAGCCAGATGACCAGCCATTGGTGTTTCTTGGCAGAAACTCTGGAACCAGGATGAGTATCACTAACAGGTACCAATTTAAAACCTCACAGATTGAATATCACATGATTCATATACTTGGAGGCAACCATTGCATTAATATAATTTCTTACACAACACCCTTAAAAAGAATCTTGTCCTTAACAAATGTAACAGGGATATCTGTGCCTCTTGTTTTTTCCATCCTTCCTATCTATGTTTGGCACATGTATTCTTCTACTTAGATTAACTATGTCTAATGTATCTTATAAGCTACTTGCTTCTATGTTTAGTTTCATCTCTTTTCTGTTTACTTCTCTTATTTTTCTTGCAGAATTGAATAATCTTAAATAACATAGCAAACACACATTACACGAGATTATCATAGAATTAAGAGATTTCAAAAAAAAAAGTACCGATTTTAGAAATGATGATGGAAACTATTATACAAAATTCATTTAGCTTATCTGTCTTTGGAAATAGTCAATGGAAAAATCTTTCTATTAGTAGTTTGTTTATCTAGGATTTTACCTCTAAAAAGAGAGGGCTCTGATGAAAGCAGAGATTACAGAATTAGACTCAGTGGTTTCATGAATATGAAAATGTGATACTGGCTAATTCAGTTAATTTCTATACATGCTATCAGTGAAACAGGAACTTCAGCATCTGATCAGATTCAAGCAATCAAATGAAGCAAGACGCAGGAAACCAAATGACTTTCCTAGAACTCCAGTTCCAACAACCACAAGAATATTCTTGGTTGAGTTGTGTCAATCAGCTCAGCACCAAGACCTATGTTTCATTTATGAGACCATACCTGCCATAGAACACATTCCACAAGGGGGAGCCGATTTGCCTAACTGAGTGAGTTATTTCACTTCATAAATCACTCTGCTGGCAATTCACCTGCTTTTCTTGAAACCCGGAGTTCTTTCAGCCATCTCCGACAGTTCTGAATTAAATATAAAAACAGGCTCCCTTAGAGTGAAAGAGAGCAGTAAGAGTGGAAAGCAGTTACAAAGAAGTTTTATTAATATGAAATCTCACAAATGGGATCTCATTATGAGATTCAACTAGGCAGTTTATTCGTCACATTTCTTGCCTCACCTCAGACCTAACCCATTAAATTAAAATCTCAGGGGCTAAGATCCAGAAATCTGCATTTTTAATCAGCTGCACAAAAGTTTCTGTACACTGAATTATGATCAACAGAACTAAGAAATTATTCTAACAACACTCACAATGATGGAGTAGTCTTTTTTGGGCTCATATAGAAATTAAAGCCTTTTTTTGTAAGTTTGCAACTAGAACCACAATGGGTATAGCTGAAGTGTGATGGATATTTTTCCATCCTTGTTAATAGAATAATAAGACAGTGAACCACTTAAAAAAAGCTCATCAGGTGACACTTGTAGAATATTTAGGATATTGTGATTTATTTGGGCTTTGATAACTTTTTGGTTGAGTTTAAATGACAGAAAAAGTTGGAAGCTAATTTTATTTAGAGTAGGGTTTTCTTAATAATTTCTTAATAATTTCTTAATAAAAGCCTAATAATTTTTAAAGGATCTCAAATAACATTCCCAAACTGAGATTGGATTTACTTAAATGCCAATTCAAATTTAGACTCCTTCCTATCTCTTCAGCTCCTATTTGCCTCATTCACACTTGACTCTTCGCCAAGTTTCTAACCTTTCTGGGACTTGGAATCCTCATCTGTAAAATGGGAATAATAACAGAGCATACCAACACCAACTACTGTTTTTATGAAGATTAACAGTAGCAACTAAAACTTAATCCCTGAATTTCCTTCTTATGCTGTAACCACTAAGGGTGCAACTCATCCTCATCATCGTCTAGGAAACTGGCTGGAAGACTTCTTTCTTTCTTTCTTTCGTTCATTCGTTCGTTCTTTCATTCTTTATTTCTCTTTAATAGAGAAAATAGCAGGTAAGATCCAACACCTTTCAATTATCCATTCATCCCAAAGGGTAATATGCATTCCAGCAGTTTGCTCATCCAGGTAACACCTATTTTAATGGCTCTCCAACCATTAAAACCCCAGGGCAGGGTTTTCCAAATTATGGGCCTCAGAAGAATCACCTAGAGCATTTTTAAAACAAAATTTTAGATCTATTTTAGATGATCTGATTTAGTATGTCAAGGAAGAGAGGGTGCAGGCATCAGAGTTTTAGGTGAAATTTCCAAGGGGGTCCCTAAGATGCAGTCAAGTTGGAAGTGCTGTCTGAAGGCACTGCTGGCATTAATCACAAAACTAGGTCCCTGGTAAAAATGTCCAGCCATTTTCTTCTCCTGAGACCAACTGATTTGAAGGGGGAATGAGCAGCCAGGAGGTTGACTTTTATTTGACTATGACCCCTACTTGGATAAATGAGTAAGGTGGCTCCACGCTAGAGTGTGAGGAGGTTGAGCTAAGAGTAGGCATTTAGTAATATAAGCATATAGGGTTATAATAAGTGTTTTTCAAGCCTTCATTGCAAGTTTCTCAGAGAATATGTTCAAAAGAGTGCTTCCGTGATTTGGCCAGCCAAACTGGTCTCCAGAATTAACCTGCATTAAGTGAAGTTAGAATGGGCTGAGTGAGTCTTCCACTGAGTTTGCTGTCACCCTCATTATGTCAGCTCACTGCTTCAGATTAATAATGGCCTGTTGGTAAACTCCATTATAGAAACTGTCTTGAACTTTTCTTGTGTTCTTTGATGTTAGATGACCTTGGTGAAACTATTTAGGGAGCCACACAGGTCTTCCACAGCACGTCCCAGGCTCATTTGGCAGGAGGCAGTTCTGGGCACTGTTCCCACTGACACTCATTCTCGAACTTGGTCTCAGAGACTTCACATTGTTTTCTGGGCATCATGAAGGACATGCTGACCTTTCCAAACTGATGGAGGGCGGTGACAGAAAGAGCACTTTGGCATGGATGGATCTGGGTTACAGAGGTACTTTCATGATCTTATGTGTTTGGTGAGTATTTTCCAAGCTTCACGGTATCTTCATCTGTGGAAGAGAGAGTACACAGGGCTTCCCTCACAGGGCTCTGAAGATTAAATAAGATGAGCTATGCAGAGTACCCAGAAGACTGCCCTACAGGTGGAAAACACTAAAATAGTTGTTCTTACTATTACCAATTTTATCAATTCTTAGGTGCACATAGTTTTTTACATTTTTAACCTCTTCAGAAATAAGGATGTCTTACAATTGGTGGTCTGTCACAGTTTAATTGGCAGTACTTTTTTTTGGTGGCACATTAAAAAGTGGCATATTCTACAGTTGATATTGTCTTAGGTTGGGTTAGAAAACACAGCAGCCATCATTGCCAGAACAGTGTTTGGATTATTGCATTTTCTGATGAAATGATTTAGCAATGTGTAGGTAAATTTTTTAGGTTTTGGAATAATGAACTTTGTCTCTCTTTGACCTATTGGGTAAGTCTGCAAATGATCCAGAAACTCCAACCCTGGGTGCCTGCTTCAGGAGAATACTATTTGCACACTCAAGTGTTTAAGTTAGTTTCCCAAAAAAGCAGACTACTCTCTCTACTTGCAAGGACCTGATCTGAAAGTCTTTCTTAGGACTCAGGACTGTACCATGACACCTGATCCCTTGCTGTTCCCTCTAGCAAGAGGCCAGTAAATTAGTTAATAAGTCCCAGTTGTTACAGCCCCTTGTGGTGAAGCAGGAAGTAGGTAATTAGTTGTGGCGCAGACTGATCTTCATGCAGTGCCACTGTTATACTCATCTGGAAAATCAAAGTACCCCCAAGGCCTGTGTGCTGGTCCCTGTCAATCCTGTCTGGATTCTGCTCTTCCTTGAGTTAATATTGATATTCTTAGTCCTGCAGTTAATAAGTGTCTACCTTTACTAAGCATCTATTTATCTCATCCCCAGCTATATCATCTCATTAAGTATCTACATGATCTCATGTAACTCTCCCACTAGCCATATAAGACAGGATGTATTATAATGAGCATTATTATATGGAGCAATGTAGAGATCTGGATTCAAATCCCAGCTTCCCCCCTTACTAGCTGTATAGCTCTGGGTAAATTATGTAACCTCTCTGGATTTCAGATTCCTATCTTTAAAACAGTGGTAAAAATACTGGCACATTGTCAACACTCAATGAATATTTCCAGAAAGTTTCTCCAGCACCCCATGTGCTGTTTTTCACATAGTAGGTGCTTAATTAAAGTCAGTCTGAGAGAGAGAGAGAGAGAGAGAGAGAGAGAGAGAGAGAGAGAGAGAGAGAGGCAACATATCAGTTGATCAATAAGAATGAAATATCTCCTTTGAAGCTTTAAGCCTGTGCTGGGAACTGCAGAGGACCAGGTGAACAATAATAACACTTTGTATTTACGTAGTATTTTATAGTTTACAAAGCACATTCATATGTTTTCCTTTAAACCTCCCAACAAACCCAAGGCAGAAAAGGTATTCTTATTAGCATCTCCTGAAGAATCTGAGACCAGAGAGATTAGAGAACAGAGGAGCAGCCAAGTACTCCCACAAATTGAGGAGAATGATTATAGAGCAGAGGTTGTGAGTTTAGCAGTAAGGAGACCCTTGGTGATCTTACAGGGAGTATGTTTATTAAAGTGGTGGAGAGAGACACCAGACCTTGGGAATTGAGGAAGGTATGGATAGGGAGGAAAGGAGAATCAACCTCTTGGCAGCAAAGTAGAGAAATGAGATGCAAGCAGAATCAGGTAATGCCTTTTTCAAAATAAGGGTGACCTGTGTATGGTTATCCCTTGGAAATGCTTTGTTCAGCCTGGTTTGTGATGATCCAAACTTTGAAAGGGACAAATCATGGCAGCTGAAGGATCATTGTGAAAAATAATTCTCTGCTTTGCAAAAGAATTCTCAATAGATTGGGAAAAAGATCTAAGTGGTCAGTAAAAACAGGAAAATATTCTCAGTCTCCATTAAAACAGATACTAGTTAAGGTAAGACTAAGATGTCATTTTTCACCAATGAGATTGACCCAGATAAAGCAGTTTGATAATATGAAGATATGAGGACATGGGAATATAGGGACTGTCATACATGGCTATTGGGAGTGGAAACTGGTATACCTTTTTGGGAATACATTTTGGGAATATTGATAAAATTTAGGATATGCATACTCTTCTACCCAGCAATTTTACTTGGAAATTATCCTATAGATATATTTGCATTTATGTGCAAAGATGTTCTTCATCAGAGCCTTTTGTGTGTGTTTGTGTGTGTGTGTGTGTGTGTGTGTGTGTGTGTGTGTGTGTGTGTATGTGAGAGAGAGAGAGAGAGAGAGAGAGAGAGAGAGAGAGAGAGAGAGAGAGAAAGAGAGAGAGAGAGATAGAGAGAGGGAGAAAATCACTTAAATTTCCATAAGTAGTGGAATGGTTACATAGATCACATCTATGGCATATCTATTCAGCAATTGCAAGAAAGAAGGGGGCTCTCTATCTCCTAACATGGAGTGGAGCCCATCCTGGATTGATAAATGAGAAAAGAAAGGCACATTTTATAAAATCATGCTGGAATATGCAGGATAAATGGTTGGGAGACAAGGGAAGATTAAAATTGATTATTTGGGAGGAGTAGGAAGGAAGATGGGTGAACTTTACCTTTCATTGTATTTTTCTACTATGTGTGGATTGTTTTAAAACCATGGGCATGTATTACTTATAGCATTTAAAATAAAATACTGATTTGAAAAAATGCCTCACAAGATTCCTTTAAATTTCTAAGTCTTCTAGTAAATTTAAAAAATTCCATTTATAAAAATTTGATTTATTCACTCTTTGTTTCTGGAACACATCTACTGCATTAAGGTACACCAATACAGTTAAATGACCCGTCACCAATGGGTTTCTATAAAGACTTTCCTCGCCACTGGCCATTTCCTCTGCTATGGAGACTAAAATTGCCAGGGAGTGAGAGTCTCCCAATCTAAGTGATTAGAAACCTTTCAACACCCTCAGTGCAATCAGGCTCATTTGAAAGGAGTATAATTACAAAAGATCAATGAGAAATCTGTCCCATTCTGGATTAGCAGTTGGAGTGTCCCAAATCTGGTTGATTGTTATAAGCTCTGGGGGGCTTTTTTAAAAAAGATAGAATCTTGTATTACTCCTCCCCATTCCGACCTAATAAGTCAAGATTGATGCCCTATTTATTTATTTATTTTTTTAATTCTCAAGAGCCAGATTAGAGAACTCCTCTTGTCTTGCACTGCTTGGAAAATTTTCTTTTCTTTTTTAGAAATTACTCTGCAATGGAGCAAGTCATTCTCTCTAGAACAGGAGTGCCCTTATATATTGGCTCAGCAACTGACAAGACGTTTACAGTTTCCAGAAGTCTATTGATACGCAGAGGGAATGTGCAAGAAGGGACAGTGTTCTTTAAGCTTCTCCAAGATAGAATATCAGCCACGGAGAACACCTTCTAAGAGATCACAACTGCGGTATCTGTAGAGCTAACATTGTAAGAGGGGGGACTGGTGAGAGCTGTTTAAAGCAGCACTTTCCAACAATCTAAAGACATAGAGCTTGCCAAAGCAGTCTAGGTGAAAGTAGGAGCCACTACTGAAATAGCTTTCCTTTAACGTCTACCTTTGTCAAAGCCTGGCTTATGGTTCACTTAATAGAGATAGAGAGTCTTGGAAGAAACTCATTTCGGTCTTGAATATAGATATCTTCCCCTCTTCACCCCCTGAACACTATGTCATCTAAACAGTACCTACAGATTGGTCCAAAGTGGGCTGGGCATTAAGGGAACTGCCTATCAAGACCTTTGATCGTCCCCACCTCACAACTACCTCCCCTCTTCCCGGTGGAAACTTAATCCTTAATCTGCTTCTCTTTGGCTCATGCTTATCTAAAACAGAAATTGTTCTGGCCCTGCCTGTCTCTCTGGATTAATTTCTCACTGTTTCCATTGCTTTTGTATTCTTTGCTCTGACCTGAACTGCTTACAGTTCCATGAAGGCTCCAAGCTACTCCGTACTCTGTATCTTCACCCATGCTGTTCCTTTGCTCTTCTTTGCCTTTTTGGCCTGGTTAACTCCCACCCTTTAACTCTAACGTCAGCCTATAAGGAGGCTTTCTCTGACCTCTGCACCAGGATAGGTCTCCTTGGAGCACATGTATATTATATATCTCTGTACCTCTTTGAGCGCCTCTTTAGAAATCATCGTTTTTCTCTAAACATTCTATTTTTTAATTTGTATTTGCACAAAATATCTCTAGACAATATACTACAGATTAATAACACTTGTTTGGGCAGTTGAATGGCTGAGAGACAGGAGAGGGAGGAAGATGCTTCATTGTACGTACACTTTTTGTTCCTTTTGAACCTCAGTACTATGTAAATTTGGTACAAATCCAATCAATATAATTCACATTTAAAAACAATAACAAATCTCAGCTGCGAAGAAATTCTATACTCTTCAGATTAACATCTTTTAGGCATATTTCCAAATCTGCCCTTTTTTAAAAAATACTTTTAATTTCACAAGTAATATGTAAATTCTCTTCATTATAAATACCAATGCAAATTAGTCTTTCTGCTACCAGGCTTCTCTAACATGATACTCATGTAATTTCCATTCTGGTCTTAAATGTGCTTTAAGTTGAGTGTTTAAAAAAAAGTCTGGGGGTGTATTACAAACCTGAAGAGGGTCAATTGTTTACAAATGGTGAACTTAAGGTGCTTTTCAATGAATAATATTGGATTTTGCTGAAAGGCTTCATTATGATGACCAGCTATTCTAGTTTCCTCAGAATTGAAAAAGTTTCCAGGATGTCAAATACAGTGCTGAAATTAGGGAAGTCCCATGCAAACAGGGATGCCTGATTAATAAGAATAAACACTGGCCTAAAGAGAAGGGATGCTTGATGTACCACACAAGGTACTGGTGCATGGCAACTGATTACCGACCCTGGTTTTATAGCTCTTTCCTCATTTTACCAGAAGCATTGTTCATCAACTCTATGACATTTTAAAAAAGACCTTAAATTCTACTTTAAATTTCATAATGAAATAAATGGCATAAAGAAAAAATTTCTATGACATTTGATGCTGTTATGTTCTTAACTAAAGTTGGGAGATTTATCACCTTTAACGGTGCATGCAAAGTAAATCTTATTTTTAACTTTAGACCCAAAAAGAAATATACCATTCCGATATTTTTTTCTGAAATAGTTGAAGACTTACTAAGTCAGGAACCACTGAATACATTGTATACTATGGTGAAAATAAGTAATTAAAAAATAAATTAACAGATTAAAATAATGAGTTTGTGAGTGAGGGGGCAGAAAGACTTATAAAAAGTACTCAAGCTGAGGAAGAAGTGAAGAAGATGAATTTTTAGAAGTTGATATAGAGAGCTCATTTCATTTTTCAGCCTAAAACTGAAATGCATGCTGAATAAGGCTGTTCCAGACTTCATTAACCATTAATCTGTGTACATGAGAGTGACACTGAGCAAATAAATGTGGCGGAGCACAATAATTTTTCCAAAATAATTGTCTTTTAACAGCAGTTGTCTAATTAGTTAAAATAACTGAACAACTCCAAAAAGCTAGGCTATGAAGTTTTCCTTTGATGCTTTTTTCTTATACTCACCATTTTATTTTCTCATTTCAGGAACCTACAAATAAAGGGAGCAATTTCATATATTCTGTGGATCTTTGTAAAAAGATGAAAGCTACAGGCTGGAGGTTTTATCTACAGATAGGTTAGTCAGATCACACAGAACCTGTTTAAATGGTTCACTTTGGCCATTTCAGATGATTTGGGGCACCCAGAGTAGGAATTTCTTATCTGGAAAAATTTCTGGAAAACAAAATCATCTGAAATTTAGAAACCCTCTGCAAAGTTCTCTTGTTTGTATCCATGCATGTTTTCTTGCAGAAGGAGTCTTCAGTTTTCTTTAAATTTTCAAAGGATTCTGTTACCCCCAAAATGTTTAGTAAAAATTGAAGTGCTATAGAAAGGTTCTCTGTCTCTCTCTAATCTTTTGGCAGAAGGATTGTATAGGGCTTTCTATTTGCTTCACTTGCAAAGGGCTGAAAATCCAGCTGTACAAGCGGAGGAAAGGATACTACTCTTATACCTTATCTATTGGTGACAAAGATAAATACACTCTACAGACAAGTAAATAGACCCACATATAGATGGTTTGTTGATTGCTGGGAACAGGTGAGCAAATTTGCATAAGGGCTAAGAAATCTTAAGGGAGAAAAGAAATCTAGGTCCCAATACTTTTTTTTTCCAGTTTAATACAACATATCTAATGGAGTAAGGAGGCCCCAAATGAGGTCAGCCGACTAAAAAAAATAATATTAAAATTGACAGCCTTATCCAAGGTGAAAATAACCCTCAGTAAGGGCAAAGTCTGAGTTGGTAACTTGGATTCTGTATGATGTCAGAAAAAAATATCCAAAACTCAGAAGAAGGGAAGAGCTCGCTGGGTGTTCTTCAGTGCAGTGCTGAGCTGCCTTTCTATAGTCAGGGCCATTTTTTGACTCACAGGAGGCAGAGGTTCACTTATACATTTTTGTCTGATAAGATTTAGCCAGATGGACTTCACTTCTATTTGATAGAACAGATAACCATAAAGGTTACAGTTTATGATCATGTTAGACATTAACCAATTCTTTTAAAAAAATTGAGATGAAGTTCACACAGTGTAAAATTAACCATTTACTATTTTAAACTGAACAATGTAGTGGCATTTAGTACATTCAGAGTATTGTGTAACCCTTACCTCTATCTACTTCTAAAATTTCATTACTGGAAAAGGAAACCCTGTGTCCATGAAGCAGTGACTCCCTGTTCCACTTCCAGCTCCTGCAAACACCAGTCTGCTCTCGGTCTCCATAAATTTGCTTGTTCTGAATGCTTGATGTAAATGGAATCATACACTATGTGGCCTTTTGTATCTATTTATCTGTTAATGGGCCTTGGGGTTGTTTCCACATTTTGACTGTTGTGAACAGTTGATACTATGACCATTCTCATATAAGCATTTGTTCGAATGACTGTTTTCAGTTCCTTTGGGTATATACCTAGCAGTAGAAATGCTAGGTGATATAGTAATTTTATGTTTAATTTTATGTTTGCGGAAGTGCCATACTGGTTTCCACAACAGCTACGACATTTTTCATTCCCAACAGCAACATACAAAGGTTCCAATTTCTTTAATCCTAATTAACACTTGTTTCCCATTTTTTAGGGCTATGGTCAACCTTTAGCTGTGCCAAAGATATGGATAACACCTGATTCCTCTTTGCCCCAAATTTCTGCTCAATTCTTCCATATATGGAGGCAAAGAAGATAGAAGTACAGATGTAAATGATTCTAAAGTGGAGTGAGTTCCCATCTGATTGATGAGCTCAGATTCTTTCTTTCTACTCTGCCATCTACAGTGTATCAGCAACTGTGTTCCTTACAGGTTATGACATGGCTGCTGCAGCAGCAAAAAGCAGCAACGTCCTAAAGCAAGAAGAGAGAGAGAGAGATTTCTCTCATTTATTGCTCTCTTTATCCCAGGAAATTTTCCCCTCAAATCCCACTTGGCTGAACTAGGTTACATGTCTATACCCTAACTTCATGGAGGCTCAGAAATTGAGTGTCTGGATTTTCAGCTTCCCTCAGAACATGAGGATAGTTCCATTGGCAAGAAAGAATGGTAGGAAATGGCTGTTAGGTTGGCAACTAAAAGTGTCTGCTAGTTTACAGCCATGCTACCCTGAACAGGCCTGATCTCATCTGAGCTTGGAAGCTAAGCAGGATTGAGCCTGGTTAGTACTTGGATGGGAGACCGCCTAGGACTACCAGGTGCTGTAGGAATAAAAAAAAAAAAAAAAAGGGATTGTAAGCTGACAAGATCCTTGCAGTCTGTGAGGTCACCCAGGGGTTGCCTCACCTAAAAAATAAAATATAATAAATAAAAAAATGTCTGTTATACAATACCACTTTCTGTTATATGATTGCTTTACATTTTAGACCACCACTCTTGAGGAGGCTGGCATATCTTGTTGGGAAAAAAAAGGATTTGCTTAAAGACACTATTGTCTTCAAGCAAATTTTTGTGTCTCTCACTGAACACTCCGTTGGACAGAGTCCTGATTCAATATTGCTGTGGCTAGGGAACCCTGTGCCTGTCTTCTTCCTTTAGGCTTCTGTAGAATTTGTGATTCCCTAAGAGTCAATTTGATTTAATTAATCTAATAAAGGACAACACAAGAGAAGGCTACTTGTGCCACAATGCTCAGGAGGTAGATTTGCATTTGCTTATTTTTTTAAAGTTTGATTAAAAATCCAATAAAACAAACAGGTTACAATGTATAATTATTATTAATCCCATAGTAGATTATTTTCACGCATTTATGAAAAAAAAATACTCCATTATTCTTATCCAGCCTTGCATTTAGAGGTAAATTCACTGACAAAGAGGTAAATTCCTCTTTGTCTTATTTCATGGTTCTGCTCTGGCCCAATATTACAAAGTTTACCTTTTTTTTTTGCAGATTTTCCACATTTTTTCTGTTGCTTTTTGTTTAAAATTTTAAAAAATAATTATTGTTTACCAGTGCATGTTGGTTTAAAAGAAGATACAAATAATATAAAACTATAGAAAATTAAAGGAGGAAGTGCCTCTCTCTCTTCCCTTCCCACCTTCCCTCCAATTCCCTATCCTGAAATACCCCTTTCAGAGTTGTCCAGAGTTGATTTCGTTCTTGATCTAGGCCTATATAAATACACATATATACATCTACAGACTTGTGCACTTTTTAAAAACCACATTACATATCGTTCTACAACTGCCCTTTTTTATTTAACATATGTCCTAGTTGACTTTTTTTTTCATCAGAAAAGATTTATTCAGGAAAAAGAAAGTATTGCAATCCTGTATGTGCAGACATGGAGACCCATGTGCACACATTCTACATGTTTGTATATAGGTTTATTTAATTATTTTTATCATATTATATTTCACAAAATGTACCTTTTGCAATTTTCAGAACACTTTTATCTCTCATTCTTCCTTTTCTCTATAGTAAAAAGTTCCCCTTGACTAACACTATAATGACTCTTTAAAGACTTTTAAAAACAGCTCTAATAAACTTAGGAATACTAAAATCTTTATAGAGTACAACTTTCTCTAGCATGGAATTGAGTAGAAGAGGACTATATGATGTTATAATGATGATGATTATGATAACCCCTACTTGTGTTTATACATTTTAAGGCAATTATCTATAAAGGATCTCATTTAAACTCTATCGAATGATATTTTGTTCTGTAAATGCCTGTAGATTCTTCTGATAAAACTATTTTTATTGTAATAAAGTCTTACAGCATGTGTTGAGAACAGCATGATAATGTTGTTATTACTACCCATGCAATCGTTATTTAATCAGGATGAAAATTAATAGCTCCAACATTACTTTATGCTCAGCCTTACCCAGCTTTGAGTGTGGATTTCTTAACTATATCTTGCTGTTTCCTATTTCTAAGCTTCAAAGTATATGAGGAAAAATTGAAAGAATTAGAGGGAGAAAGATAATTCCACAATTATAGTGCTAGATTTTGATACTCCATCACAAGAACTGAAAAACTAGGTCAAAAAAATTAGTAAAGATGTGAAAATTCTGAACAACACTATCAACCATCTTAATCTGATTGATATTTACAGATACTATACCAGGAACACAATACATATTTTTCAGAATCTCATGAGAAATCAAAAATAACTGTCATAAAACAAATCTCAATAAATTAAAAAAATTAAATCTCACAAAGTATGTTTTCAGACTGTAGAAGAAGTAAATTAAAAATTAATAACAATAGAATATCTAGGAAAACATTGAATATTTGGAACTTAAAAAACAAACTTCTAAATAATTTATGAGTCAAAGAAGAAATCACAGAGGACATTAGAAAATATTTTGAACTATGTGATAAAGAATATGTAATATGTCAGAATTTATGAGATGAAAACAAAAAGCATTTAAAAGAAAAGATAAGTCTATGGCCATGCCACCCTGAACAAGCCTGATCCCGTCTGATCTTGGAAGCTAAGCAGGGCTGAGCCTGGTTAGTACTTGGATGGGAGACCACCTAGGAAGACCAGGCGCTGTAGGTGTTAAAAACAAAAAAATAAGGGTTTTTATGCTGACAAGGTCCTTGCAATCTGCGAGGTCAACCAAGGGTTGCCTCTCCTGAAAAAAAAAAAAAAACCAATAAGAAAATTAACCAATCAATACATTAGTTCTTTGAAATGGTCAACAAAATTGACAAACCTCTAGCTAGAAAAATCAAGGGAAAAACAAAACACAAATAATCAATATTAGGAATTAAATATGTGTTTCTATTACAGATTTTAGAAGCATTCAAAGGATACTATAATATTATAAACAACTTTATGCCAACGTGCAACAATCATATTCGACAAGCCAGATGAAACCAAAAAATTTCTTGAAAAATATAACTTACCTAAACTGGTATCAGATGAAGCAGAAAATCTTAATAGCTCTATATCTAGTAGAGAAATTAAATACATTATCTGAGATTGCCCCACAAATAAAACACCTCTAGGCTCTGATGATTTCACTGGTGAATTCTAACATTCGAGTAAGATATAAAACCACTATTACATAATATTTATCAGGAAAAAATAGAGGGAATGTTTTCTCATTTATTTTATGAGACCAGCATAACTTTAATACCCAAACTTGAGAAAGATGTTACAAAAAAGAAAGTTACAAATCAGTCTTATTCAAGAATGTTGATGTAAAAATCCTTAGCAAAAAATTAGCAAATCAAATGCAGCACTATAAAAAAGGAAGAGATATTATGACCAAGTAGGGCTTATTCCAGGAACACTTGATTAATTTAACATTAGAAACTCAATTGATGTCCCTTTTTTACTACCAGGCCTGATATTTTTCATTTTTGCCAAGAGATATCAACACAAGCAGGTGGAGTCTTGCAGGAGAGCCCAACTACATTAGGAGGCTTGATTCAGAAAGCTTCTTTGTCTCCATGGGCTCAAAACTCTCCTCCCTCACCCAAAAACACCAAGGCAGCAGTTGGGACATCCTACCACATTCCTCTCTCACCAAGAAACAGCTGGTGGGTTGGCCTGGGGAAACCTCTTTCGCCTTCCAGATACCACCAGAGGTACCAGATAAACAGAGCAGACCAAAATAACATTACAGAGTCTCTCAAAATTAAACTGCCATTGAAACCACAACCCACATCAGTACATCCAGACCCATATGCTAAACCTCAGTAAGGTGACTGACTGCTAAAATAAGATTTCCATAGGACCCATAGTCTCCTAAGAAAATGGACAAAATGTGCAGAATACAATTGAAAATCACCTAAAATACCAAAAACCAAAAACATCACAATTTGAATGAGAAACAGCAATCGACTGACAACAATATTGAGATAAACCAGATTTTAAAGCATCTAACATAAAAAAGTTTTCAATAATTAATTATAAATTATCTTGAAACAAATAAAAATAGAAAAGTAGGAAACCTCAATAAAAATAAAAGCTATACAAAAGAACAACATGGAAATGATATAACTAAAAAATACAATAATAGAAATTTAAAAAACTTGCTAGGTGGGCTTGAGAGTGGAGTGCAGATAAGGGAGAACAGGATCAGTGAACTTGAAGACAGAACAATAGAATTCATTCAATATGCAAAACAGAGAGAAAATAGCACAACATAAATAAAAGGCACTTCATAGACCTGGTAGAAATAATGAAAGGCATAGCATTTTTATCATTAGAGCCCCAGAAATGGAGGATAATGGAATAGGGCAGGGCTGAAAGAGTATTTGAAGAAATAACAGGTAAAAGCTCTGTAAATTTGGTAAAGGATACAAATCTATATATCTAAAAAGCTGAACAAATCCCAAATATAATAAACCGAAAAAAATCCATGCCAACACACATATAATTAAACTTTGCAAACTAAAGATATAAAAAAAAGTTTTTGAAAGTATCCAGAGAGAAATAATGCATTTATGTATAGGAAAACACCAATTCAGAAGACAGCAGATTTCTCATCTAAAAACATGGAGGCCAAAAGAAAATATCATATTATTTCTGAGGTGCTGGAAAAAAACAACTGTCAGCCATAGATTCTAGATCTGGTGAAGTTATTATTCATGAATGAAGGAGAAATAAAAATATTCTCAGACAAAAGAAAACTAAAACAATTTGTGACTCATGGATCTACTTTTAAAGAAATGTCCTCAATAGGAAGGAAATGATAAAAGAAAGAATCTAAGTTTCAGGAAGGAAGAAGGAAAAATGGACAGACCAGAAATATGCATACGTATGATAAATTATCTTTTTCTTCACGAGTTTAATAAAAAATATTTGATGATTGAAACACAAATTAAATATCATTTTACATTCAAAATAATGATATTTGAAAGTGGGGAAAATAGAGGGAACTAAATATAATTGAAATTTCCACACTTAAAAAGGTAAAATATTAATACTAGTAATGTTATAAGTCACCTATGTATATTAAAATATCAAGGGTAACCATTATAAAAACTATACAAAGATATGAATTCAAAAACACTGTAAATGAGTCAGATTAGGATCTTAAAATATCATTGGGCAATACAATCAAAACAAGATAAATAGAAACAAGATCTAAAGGAAACAAACAAAAAAATAATAAAAATAATAAAAAATAAAAAGACATTTATGTGATAATATAACAATTATCTTAAATGTAAAGAGTCTAAATAGACCAAGAAAAGGACAGATTGTAGAGTGTATAAGAAAACACAGCTCAACTATAAAAACTCACTTCAAATCAATGATATTAGGTAAGATGAAAGTAAAAAAATGGAAAAAGTTATTGCATGTAAAAAATCAATAGCAGGAGTGTCTATATTAATATTTGATAAGGTAGATTTCCGAAAAAGAAAATCACTAGAGAAAAAGGAGGGTCATTACATAATGATAAAAGAATGAATCTACCAAGAAGACAATGATTCTAACTGTGTAGGCACCAAACTGTTGAGCTTCAAATTATGTGAAATAAAAACTGATAGAGATGAAAAGAGGAGTAGTCAAATTTATGGTTATGTCCTCTCTTGGCATGTACTCCATATGCTGTTTCAACAATGAAATCAACCAACAGGACCTTATTGACATATATAAAATGTACCACCAAAGAACAGCAGAAGAGTTCTTGGAACATGCACCAAAACAAGCCATATCTCGGGTCTTAAAATAAATCTTAACAAATTTAAAAGAATTGAAATCATATAGAATGTGTTCTCTGACTGTAACTGAATCAAATGAAAATCAATAACAGAAAGACAATAGAAAAATCTCTAAACATGTGGAAGTTAAACAACATACTCTTAAATAATCCATGACTCAAAAAAGAAGTCTCAAAAGAAAAAAATACCTTGAGCTCCATTAAAATGAAAACAACATAACAAAATTTATAGAATGCAGCTAAAACAGTGTTGAGATGAAACTTTATAGCACTAATGATTATATTAGAAATAAAGAAGGGTCTAAAATCAATAAAGTACATTCCTTCTTCAAGAAATTAGAAAAAGAAGAGCAAAATAAACTGAAAGCAAGTAGAAGACAGGAAATAACAAGGAAAGGAGAAGACATCAATAAAGTTGGAAGTGGGAAACCAGTAGAGAAAATCATTGAAAAAAGAAAAAGCTGCTCCTTTAAAAAATCAACGAAATGGATAAACTTCTGGTAAGACTTACAAAAATGAAAAAAAACATATAAGAAAGGAATCTCATATATTAGGAATGAAAAAAGGGATATCACTACAGCTGTTAAATAGGTAATAAGAGAAAACTACAAACAATTTTTCCTCTAAAGTTTCACAACTTAGGAGAAACGGATTAATTCCTCCAAAATCACAAACTACCAAAACTCAACCAATGTGAAACAGGCAATCTGAATAGCCCTATAAGCATTAAAAAATTGAGTTCATAGTGTAAAAGCACCTGAAAAAGAAATCTTCAGGCCCAGATGGTTTCACTGGAGAACTCTATGAAACATTTGAAGAAGAATTAACCTCAATTTTATACACTCTATTCTAGAAAGTAAAAGAGGAAACACTTTGCAACTCATTTTATGAGGCCAGTATTACCGTGCTACCAAAACCAAATAAATATAGTATAAAAAATAAAACTGTAAACCAATATCTCTCATAAACTTAGATGTAAAAATCCTTAACAAAATATTACCAAACCAAATTCCACAATGTGGAAAAAAATTATACACCATGACTAGTAGATTTATTCGAGGTTTGCAAAGCTGATTCAACATTTGAAAATCAATCAGTATAGTCTACCATGTCAATAAACTACAGCAGAAAAATTATAATGTGCATTTATAATTAATAACAAGAATATATAATATGTAAAATATACATATTTTTTATATGCTAGCCACAAATAAGAAAATAAAATTTAAATTTCACAGTTGTGCCCCTAAACACAAAATACTTAAAAATCTAGCAACGATATCTAAGATTTTCACACTGAAAATATTGCTCAGACTTTAAAGAAGATCCAAATAAGTGGAGATATGTATACCATGTTTATGGGTTATAAAATTAAATATTGTTAAAATGTCAGTTTACTCCAAGCTGATCTTAGATTCAACACAATCTAAATTTCAGTCATTTAAAAAAAAAAAAATGGACAAAATAGTTTTTAAAATTAAATGTAGACACAAACAACCTAGAATTGCCAAACCAATAAAAAAAAGAACAAGGTTGGAAGCCTCACTTTTCAATAGAGAAGATTCTACATTATTTCAATTATTATATTCATTATGCTTCACTATAATTATTAATATAATGTGTGCTCTCTCAGGACAGGTACTATGACTTAGTCATCTGTCTTAATCATTTCTTGTCTTAACACGAGCACAAATATTTTTAGTAAAATGTGCTGGACTGGTTAAAAGATAATGAACTTTTTGTATTTGTATGATTTTAATTTGAGAAAAGAGAAAGGTCGGGAATCTAAATCACTGAGCATGTGAGCAGGACTCTTTGGTGATAACATCAGAAATGTAGCCAGCTTTTTTTCTTTCCAACAGCAAGGTCAAGAATCTTGGGACTCTGGTTTCTATTTAACACATGGGGAATCTCCCTGGGGCTTATTCAGTGAGTTTGGTTTTACATCAAAGAATTACTTGGAATCCGGCTTCGTTCAATCCTAGATTTAATTATTCATGGTAAATATTGCTTGCCAATTGACATCTTTGTGTATATTGAATCTGATGATTCCAATATTTGATTGCATGTGGCTCTTCTTTCTTTAACATTATGCATCACTTAATTCTTCAGGGCAAAGCAGAGGAACCTCTTTCAACATTTAAGGCAACATCAGCCAATGGATTTTATTTCTTGCCAATTCTTGAACACTTTATTCTTAATCCACTTATCTGTGGACTTTTATTAATAGCTTTGATAAATCCAAAAGGCCTTACACTTTCTTTTCACAGAAGTTGCAAATTGGTATTGGTCCATGTTTGAGTATTTCCAACCATTCTTCCTGCCCAAAGTTGCTTATTTGCAATGAGATTTAGTCCAGTTTAGGGTTAACTGAGATTATCCATAATGGCTTTTGAAATCATCTGTTTTTCGATTATTTATGTTTAAGAAACTTCATAGCACACTTTAAAGTCATCCCAAGTCAAAGCCTGTTTTTCCTTCAGTTAGATCATTAAGAACTTCACTAAAGCAAATATAAGGAGCTTTTCCTATCAATCATAAACGAAGGCCCTCCTATTTGATTTTCTGGGTTTCTCACTCTCAAATTTTCTGACCAAGAAGATTTAAACAGTATCAAGGAAATGCAAAAAACAAAACAAAAACAAAAACAAAACAACAACAACAAAAAGAAGAATAAGAAGAAGAAAAGTCTATCCAGATAAATCAATTCAATACTGTCTCCTTTGAAGGTAGTTTGTGGGACACAAACAAAGCACATGCATTAAATTATTGGATTCAGTCTTACAGGTAGCATATACAGGTAGATGCTGTAGTTTATAGGTAGAATCCAAGTAGTCAATGTTTATTGAGCATCTGCAACATGCTATGGTAAGTGATATGGGGATTCCAGAGATGAAAAAGATAAAGTTCCTAGATATACATATGCAAATGAAGAAAGAAGTATGCAATAAAGATCAACAGAGGGGCCTGAATTAATGCTATTAGATCTAAAAAGGGAAAGAAACCTAGACTCTAGAAGATTTCATGGAGGAACATGGTATTTGAACTGGATTTTAAAGGATGGATAATAGTTCCATAGGGAAAAAATGATATGTCAAGTGGATGAATTAGCATATGCAAAGGCCTAACTTTAACACATAAAAAGTCCTGGAAGTCAGAAAGTCAGAAAGGGGTCTAAATTTATCTGTCATAGACCATGTACATGATCTTCTGGTCAGCAAAACTTCAATATGACAGTCATTTTATTCATAATGAAGAGATAGAAAGCAGTTGTTAGGTTTGACCAATAGTCACCTCTGTACAGAAGCCATCTAGGCATTTCTTATTGGAGGGAGTAGATGTTCTTTTTCAAAGAATACCTTACTCACTCAGTAGAATCCAATCTGTATATAAGATTTTGCTTTGCATATGTTTCCTCTCTGTTGAACTGGATTGAGGAAATTAGGGCACCATCCTGTTTTGATTTAAGCAGGGTCTTGTTAGGTTGGACCCAAAGGTAAAAGGCTTTCAAAAAAAAAATGGGTTTGATACAACTTTGATGATTGGTGCTTGACACAAATATCAACTTTGAGAATCACAGCATTTTAGAGTTGGAAGAAATTTTAGTGACTGTCGAGTCTCATACCTGCACTCTGTTCAGAAGAAAATAAGCCTTAGTGTGGTCTAGTGACTTGTCCAAGAATGCCCAAAAAGGTTGAGGAAGAACTTTATCTCAAATTGAAATACCTTAAATTTCAATTCAGTTATTAGCCTTGCTAGGAAAGAGAAGGGTGTCATGGGTAGCATCAAGTAATTTTACTTCAACTTAGAATGTGATATGTAATTTTATATCACCTTTTATTATTTTTATTTAATTTAGAAAGTAAGGTGACTTTAAATTATGTTTGGCTTAAACTAATATTAATATTAGTTTGTAAATTCTGTTTTCACTTTTTAATGTGATCATTAAGGATGGGAAGAGAGGTACTAGGATTTATTGAGTGAAAAGTAGATACAAATATTAACAGGTAATATTTATTGACTACTAACTGTATAATAGGTCCTGTGATAAGAGTTCACATACATCATCTCAGTGCTTATAACAGCACTCTGAAGTATATAATTTTTATTTTACATTTGAGGAAATTAATGTATAGTTAGTTAGCATGACCAAGGTCCCATAGATAGTAGGTGGAGGAGCCAGGATATGAACCTAGGCAAAGTGGCTCCAGCCACATACTCTCAACTGCTAAGCTAAGTACAATGGGAGATAATAACGGCGTATCTCTCAATGTGTTGTTATGATCTTTTCATGAGTTAATATATGTACAGTGACTATCTCAATATCTGGTGTTTAGTTAGTACCCAATAAATGATAAAACTATAATTGGAAGATGAAGTTACTTGCCCAGAGTTGCATGTGGCCAGACTGATTAAAGAGTACCACACTTTTAACTCTTAAAATACTGTATAGATAATCTCGACTTTACTGTCATCTTTTGTTATTGTTTTATTAATTTTGTTTCAAAAAACTTAACCTGTTGAAATATTTCATAGGCCAGTAAAAATAAAATTTAAATTTTATGTTTAACGTGTGCAAATCTAAAGTAAACATTGATGAGCGCTTCAATCACCACGACTTGAGCATTTAAAAAAATATATGCCATACTCATGTTCATACCATTATTCACAATAGCCAAAAGGTGTAAGCAACCCAACTGTCCATTGACAAATCAATGGATCAGCAAAATGAGGCAAATATTATTTAGCCTATAAAAGGAACTCCTGTCACATGTTACAATGAGGATGAAACTTGAGAATGTTATGCTAAGTGAAATAAGCCAGTCATGAGGACAAACACTAAATTATTCAACTTATATGAAGTACCTGGAGTAGTCACTTTCATAGAGAAAGTAAGTAGAATGATGGTTGCCAGGGAAGGTGAGGAGTTGGGGAGTTACTATTTTATGGATATAGCCTTTCAGTTCTGCAAGATGAAAAAAGTTCTGTAGATGGATGATGGTAATGGTTGTATAACAATGTGAATGTACTTAATGCCACTGACTTGTACACTTAAAAAGGTAAATTGTATGACATATTTATTTAAACTTCAATTAAAATACAAGTATGTAGAGAAATTGAAATTTATATATTCAACCAAATGCAAAGCGCTTCAAGGTCATCACAATAAAAATGAGGTATTTTTGGAAATAGGCAGAATTCATTTCCCTTCCTACACATTGTGAATGCTACTTAATAAAATTTTTGTTTATTTTAAATATTGAAACATTAATTGGAGCTTTCAGTATTCAGCAGTTGAATACTGGCTTTCAATAATCCTCTTCTCTGCTGTTTTTCTGATGTTCTTATTTCTAAAACCTAATTCTCCTGGGGAATGTATTACTCCCTTGTAGCAGGTGTACAGTTTTTATAACTTAAATATTCAAAAATTTGAGGCAGCTATGGGATGGGAAGACACAGTAGGGAGAGCTGCTGTTATCTCTGGGACACCATATTAAGAATAAATTAGATTCTTCATTCCTTCTGGAAAAAGGAATGGGAACTAATATGTTTTTGAGCATCCATTAGCATCCATGGTTTGAGCAACCATGCTGGGCATTTTGTATGTGTTATTGCATTTAATTCTTAAGGGACATAGATAAGAGAAAATATATTGAATTATAAGAGATTGCAAGCATTTTTCTCCCCTTGTTTCTAAAGGGGAAGGAGTCTTACTGTTGCATTAGTCAAGGAGCTACCTTTGTTGTGCAAGATCTAGGTGTTCTTAAGTGAAAAAAAAATCAAGCAGTGGAGAGGCTCAGTTTATTACATCCTTGGTACCACCCTATTTTGTGCCAAATAAGTCTTTGTTTTGGGAGCTGGCCTGTGCTTCTAGGATATTTAGAGCATCCCTGACTCCAACTCAAGAATCACAGATATATCTGTTTAAAAAGTTGAGGCTTAAAGGGGAGAGACAAACTAGTCTATAGAGGTGGCAGAGTGGGTACTGGGGATAAATTTGTGGTGGGGGAAGAGAAAGAAAGGAGAACTTGTCTGAGGCACTCCTACAAAGAATGAGTGAAGCCCCAAAAAGATTTTTTAAAAGTTATCTATTAAAAGTGAATTTCATCCCCTTATCATTTTCTTAAAAGTCTGGATCAAGATTTGAGTTGCTCTGAACTGTGATTTTCTTTCTGATTGTTGTTTCTTTGAATGTGATTCTGTGTTGAAACTGGAGTACATGGTAGGGATTTGCATAGAACTTATATGGGTTACATTTATAACAGTCTTTTGAATTCACATTACCCCGCATTTCTATAGATGATGTCCTGACCTCACCAAATGGTCAGACCATCGTACCATTCTGCCTCCTCTCTTCCCTTGGCCTTCACAAAAGGGATCATGTTTGTTTTCTTCAGACTTAAAAAAGACTGTTATGAAAACATATTTCCCTTTTTTCTTTTAAAGTATCATATCTTTCATTCAGAGGTAAATTTAACATCTATCATGTGATTCAGAAAGGCCTGTCTGTAAATTTCTTATTGCTGTTGTAACAAATTACCACAAATTCGGTGGCTTAACATAATACAAACTTATTATCACACAGTGCTGGGGATCGAAAATCAGTCTCAGTGGGTAAAAATCAAAGTGTCAGCAGGGCTCATTCCTCTGGAGACTCCATTGTTATGCTTTTTACAGCTTCTAGAGGTTGCATGCATCCTTGACTCATGGCCCTGATTACTTCCTTCTCTGTTTGATCTGTCTGCCTCCCTCCCTCTTAATAAGGACACTAGTGATTACTTTGGGCCCACCTGGTTAATCCAGGACAATCCCTCTATTTCAAGATACTTAATAATATCTGCAAAGACCCTTTTTCCATTTAAAGTAACTTGTTCAGAGGTTCTGGAGATTAAGATGTGGACATGTTTGTGGGGGCCATTATTCTGCTCCCCACAGCAAAGGTGTAAGAACACGCAGTATGCATGGTCTTATTTTGATATCATGTTTGAATTGCTTCATCATGACATGATTTTTTTCAAATATGAAATTCTTAGGCTTAACTGACATTTAAATTTCATATTATAAAAGCAATGAGGATTAACCAAATTATGATAATATTGATGGAGATACTTACTGACAAAGTGTTAAATATAAACTCAAGTTCCTCTTAAACCTCATTCTTAATAGCTAATTAGTAGGCCACCCAGAAAAACAAAGTAATGGCTACAACATATCCAATGGTCTTCTTAAACCATACAATTCATCTAAGAGTTAAATATGTGGAATAAATCCTCTTTCAACAGATTCAAAAGAATCACACACCTAGCACAGTGCTTGGCTTAGAGTAGTGTTCCATGAATGTTGTTTAAATGATCAAAAGACCAAAAATCACATCAGGTTTTATTAATGTCAAAATATGTTAGTGGGGAATGGGACAGAAAGCTGCTACATCATTTGTTATATATTTGGGGATAACAAGATTTGACTGGCACTACCTAATTTCTGGTGAAGTTCACAAGTTGGGTATATTAGTGTTGATGGCATTTCGTTTCACCTTTTCCTTGTTAATATGCTCAGATCAGTTTCTTTGAGGCCTCTTTGTTCACTTTTGTATTTTGCTTAGTACAGTGAAATCCCATATGCTTCAATACTTGCTTTTTCTGGAAGTTCAGTCATAGGCTAGAGAGAGAGTATAGTGTATGATAAGAGCATGTATTTGGCAGTCAGACAGGTGAGGTGTTCAAATTTAAATTTCATTCTGCCACTTGCTGAGAAGCCTCAGTTTCCTCACCTGAAAGGTATGATGATAGTGCTTTTTGAATCACATGTTTGTCGTGAGGATTCAAGGACAATGATGTGAAATGCAGAGTCAGTACCTGGCACCCAGTGACCACTTAGTAAATGGGAGCTAATATTCGACGGAATTATTAGCTATTAACCAATAAGGCTGTAAAATGGGCCTTCTGGCACTTCCCTGTGTTCATGACTTTTTTGAGATTTTTTATTTGAAGAATGTATTTATTAAAAGAATATTTATGTCTCATCAATTTTTGAGAAGTGGTAAGTGTAAATAGATAAGAGAATGAATATGAGAAAAATACTAGCAAGCACAACAAAGGAAGAGGCTCTGTCTGCTTCTCACCCTTCACCCAAGACTGATGGGTAAGGGTGGAATGAATACAACAATTCAATAGTGTTTGTTGAGCTCTTATTATATGCAGTGCTTGTCAATGACACGTGGGAGATACAAGATGTGCAAATGTAGACCATGTTGCTTTATATCTATGCAAATTACCAGTTACCACTTATGCGCTTTATAAGCATTACCTCTAATCATCATAACAACCCTGCAATTTCAGCATTTCTCCCCATTTCATAGGAAAGGAAATGGAGGGGGTTCTGGGAGCTCACAGATAAATGTAGTATGAGATCAGGCCTGCTCTAACTGATTTATATGACCCACTTCCTGTCCACTTTGTGTGTCTGTTTCCCATTTAGTATCCTTAAGAAGAACACAAGTTGTAGAGAGAATATCTATGCATATAAACAAAAGCTGTAATACTAAGCAATATAAAACGGGCCTAAACTATAGGGTACAGATAATATGGTGGCACTGGATGTTTATGGTAGGGGACTTGGAGTACTCATGGAAAATGAAGTCTGATCTGAGTCTTGAAAGCAAGTTGTCATTTGAGACTCCAAAGAAATGAGTAGAATTTTCCTACTCATTTAGCTAGATGTTCTAAGCAACAAAGGAATGAGAGGAGGCTTAAGGCAAGGAGGACAAAAGATATAATTTCTATGTTTCCTCTTTGATTGACTGGTAGTAGTACAAGGTTTTGAATTCTAGTTGTGTATTTGCTTAAGTAAGAACTGCCAAAACGACTGTGACTGCATCATTTAAGTAAAAGAGAGCAATAGGCAGACTATGATTAAAAAGGTATTGAAGTTGGCCTTACATTTTTTTAACCTCTCAAAAGGTAGGCTTTGAAAATGTGGAGTGAGTGATGAAAATAAAAACAGGGATGTAAAATGGTGCAGATGATATGGAAAATAGTTTGGTGGTTTCTCAATAAGTTAAACATTGAATTAACATGTGATCCAGCAATTCCACTCCTAAGTATATACCCAAGAGAATCGAAAACAGGTCTCCCAACCAAAATTTGTACATGAACTTTCATAGCTGCACTATTCTCAATAGCCAAAAGGTAAAAATATCCCAAATGCTACTGATGAATAGATAAACAAAATGTGGTATACTCATGCAGTGGATATAATTCAGCCATAAAAAGCAATGAAGTATTGATACATGCTACAATATGGATCGACTTCAAAAACATTATGTTAAATGAATGAAGCCAGATGCAAAATGCTGCTCATCATATGATTCCATTTATATGAAATGTCCATAACAGGCAAATCCATAGAGACAGAAAGCCGATTAGTAATTGCCAGGGAATGGAGGGAGGACTGTGGGAGAAGTAAATGCTTGATGGGTGTATAATTTTCATTTGAGGTGATGAAATATTTTTGAACTAGATAGAAGTGGTAATTGTACAACATTATGAATGTACTAAATGCCACTGAATTGTATACTTTAAAATGATTAAAATGGTGAATTTTGTGGTATTTTACCACAATAAAAAAAAGAACCATGGGATGATTTGAAAGTCTCTCTTCTAAAATTTAGCAGACATGGATGTGAAGGGAGTATGGAAATATTTGCACATGCATCAGGTAGAACTTGGTGTCATAAGCTTAAAAAATTAGAAGTTAAAAATTTCAGGAAAAATGCTCTTAGTGTCTCTTCAAATTATTTTTTTCTGTTAAAGTCAAATAAAATTAAATTTCATATTTTATTTAAAAGCCATCTAAAGTATCTGATTTTACTAAAGTATTTCTATCCATCTATCTAATCTATTTATCAAACAGTTTGTTTATATAGCTAATCTTCCTTCTGTACATACATGGGAGAATTTCCATAATAATGTTTACCTGTTATAAATAATAGTAATTCTGGATGGTGGAACTTGAGGTTATTTAAATAAATTTCTTTTTTACTTTTCTGCATTGTTTGGATTCCTTATAATGAATATATATCACTTTTACACAGATCATTGTGTGATTTTTCTAACTAACTTAACAAGCAAACAGAATATGAAGACAAGTAAGCTAAGATGTAATGGCAATTAATTCTGGGGTCAATATGGTTCATTGTTCTTTCTTTTCAGGGGTACTTTCTGAATTCCCAGAGTGATATCTTTAAAGTTCATAAAACTTATGCAACCATTAAGAAAGTTGCCCAATGTCACAAGGCTGCTAGGGCTGCAGCTGGAGGAGGTTCAAATTCAGATTTGTTTGACTTCAAAACTCAATTCTCATCTTTGAGTTAACATTGTCATAAGTAATATGGTTTTATTTTTCAAAAATTAAACCTAAATATATTTTCCCCCTGGATTCTACTACTGACTGAGTCCTACATCTGTCCTTCAAAATGCCAAGACTGCAGAGGAGGATATTGTCTGTGCTACATCTTAGGAACATGAAGAACTTGCTCCATTTCCAAAAAATTATCCACCTACTACCAAAATGCCCAGAGATAGAGCATCTGCTGTGTACAGGGCACAAATAAAAGGAGTTGTTCAGAGAATCTGAGTCTGAATTTGTTGCAAATTAAGATATACCCAGTAGCCCACTTCAGAGGCGGCTTTGTGGTAACGAGGCATTCATTTGGTTATTTATCCATTTACCCACTGTTTATTGAGTTCTTGGGAACTATAAATGTTGATCCCTGATTGTCATTGATGTTCTTCTTAAGACATTTTTGTTTGCAAGAAAGAGAAACCAACTTAAACTAAGAAAAAAGATAAACTTTACACCAAATACTGGGTGATTTTACAGGATTCAAGGAGAGCGATCCATTTGAACTTATAGGCACGACATAGCACCAGGGATGAGATTTGGTGGTCTAAAGCAAATGCTCTGATGACACATTGTCTGAGTTTGAATTTTTGCTCTGACAGGAGCCCTTTGATCTTGGACAATTTATTTCACCACTCAGTGTGCTTATCTGTTAAATGGGTATGGTCCTGAGCATTAGGCAGTAAGGTACGTAAGGAAGTTATCACAGGGCCTGCTATTTAGTAAGCACTCAACAACTGCCCATTCTTTAATTCTTTTTATTATTATAATATGTCACTGCAGACTTGATTTCTTAACTTTCCAATCTGCATGGTTAAGAATGACTACTCAAGCCTATTGATTTTATATGTCCCTGACCCAGCCACAGTGAGCAAATTAACTTGACATTCTCTTAGTTCCAAATTCAAATTTCTAAAGGAGATTGCTTGTTTGGCTTAATGAAATAGGCATCCATCATTGGTCCAATAAACTGAATCCAGTAGGCAGGGACCTATTAACTAATCATGGTAGCCAAGAATCCAATGTTGTAACCACATGGACAGAAGGAGGGGGACAGGGTGTAGACACAAGCCAGATAAACTGAGAAGTGTGCAGTATAACAAGGAAACCTCTAAATATGCAACTTCTTGGTGGTATCCAATAGGAAAAGGGAAGACTGGAAAAAAAAAAAGAAGCAGTCTTTGCTTTATCTTAGATATACAGAGAATATCTCTGTGAATTCTCATCTTTCTTCTTAAAAACAAAACAAAGAAATAATGTTCTTGGATAAAACATTTCATGATGAGGGCTTTGCAGATTGCCATGGAGATTATGGAGAAAATTATGCACTTGTTCCTTTTTTCTTCATAACCTATGCACAGGAATGGACTAAGATATTAGTCTTAGCTCTTTTCCACAGTGAACTGAAGTGTTTTAACAAAATTTGTCACTCTATCAGCAGTAATAGACTTCTCCATATGTTAATATTAAAAATCTTTTCATCGTAATAGATTTGACTTCACTAAACACCAGGCTACATTTTCTTGTCAAGTAAGATGCCCTACTATATCTAAGCTGTGTCTCTCTAAGATATCTGAATAATTTTATTCAAGTCGGTTTTTAAAGGATGCTTATCTTCTAATATGATTTCAGCTTCTATTAATTATAACCTAGGTTGTAAGTATCTTTTGATTATAATTATTTGGTTATAAGTAATAGGAAAGCCAACTTAAACTACCTTAAACAATACAGGGAATTTAATCAGCTTATTTAACTGTGGTAAGGCAGGCTTCAAAGTTTAGGTTGGTTCGGTGGCTGAATCATACAACCAGGGCCCCAGTTTCTGTTTGTTTCTCCCCATTATGTTCCCCATTATCAGTTTTATTTAAGGATTGGCATATTTTATGGCCACAAAAGGTTAGCAGCAGGAATAGGAGCCATACTTAATCTGTTTTAGCACAGAGGAGAAAGTATTCTTTTGGTGGCTTCCACAGAAAAGAGAGGACTCTTCTTTCACAAAATTCTTCCAAAATAGCCATTCATTTCAACTGGAAGAAGAGTCAAACACCAGTTGACATAACCCAGTCAAGGCCTAGCCTTGGATTCTTGGGAGAGTTCAATGCTAGCCAAACATTATGAGGGACAAGACTAGAAGGTACGTGGGAGTGGGAATCAATAAATGTTCTCTCTAAAATGCTTATTTTTATTTCAAGCTACACTTTATGTTGCAATGTAATATAATCTTTTTGCCAGTTTTTGGTGAGTGTGGCTAGATGACTGACTTTAGTTAAAGAACAACCATTTACCTACTTACTATAGACTGCCTTAGAAAAAAGAGCGGGCTCTAGCTTTTCCTATTGAAGACATCCATCAGGAAGGTGAGATTAGTTTTGATTTATGAAAGAAGCACCTTTATGTTTAATGGCATGCTGTGCAGACCTATTTTCGTAGTTCGAAGGGAATCATGCTGAGACATCTCGATTTGGATTTAAAATAGTTCCAGCCTGACTACTAAGCCCGTTCCCACAACAGAGCTACTAATTATTTAGGCATTGGTGAGCATTAGCCTCAACTCATTGTCTGTCGATAGCTAAATTTATGGTAATGCTTGAATTACTTGAAATTATATATAGTAGGGATGTCTGTAAAAAGAAATGTTGAAAGGTGGGCAAATTGTGTTGCAGAGGAAAAAAAGTCAATTTGGATGAAATTTAGAGTCTGACTAGATGGTATACTTTATGGCCTTCATTGGTTCCCTTTGAACAAATAAAGCAAATTTGAACATCTGGAAGAGTGAGGTTGATTACCAGAGGAAAACATTGATATATAAAGATAATTGTTCCCCTCACACTATTTTTCCCTGGTGACCTAAACTTACCAGGAGGCTTTTGAAATCTTCTTAGTGTTAAATAGTAGACTAAGTCCTCTGGCATCCAGGGAAAGTCTAATACTATTCCTGGTGAGCTCAAATATCAATATAATAAAAGAAAAACTATTGGCTGTCATTAATTTAGCAAATTAACAAGGGGTATCATATCACTTTATTCCAAAAGATTTATCTCATTTTTTTCACATGAAAACCCCCCCCAAAAAAAGTGAAAAAAGAGTTAAGCAAATACTTAAAAAGTCATTTTTTACATTAAACTTATAAAACACTTATAAGTGTTTTGCTACTATAGCTATCTTTGGTTGCTGTCCTTAAAGATCTCTATGATTTTTTATTCATTCAAATGCATACATAGTGTTTATTGAAAATTGTTCATATTTTTTTCTTTTTTTTTTTTTTAATATATAACAGTTAAGTGTACCTGTGTAATAAAAAAACAAAAGTTTTCAGAAACTTGTAAATCTATGGCTGGAAAGGCACACGCTTTAAGTAACCCTGTTCTACTTTATGTTAAATTTTAATCTGTAAGTGTTGTTGGATCACGTGGGTAGATTTCAGACTGCAGACCTGGGTGAGGCTGGTTTGTAATTACAAATTTTCAGGGGATTATTTTCTTTTTCACTTAGAGCTGCTTTCTTCTGGTTCCTTTCAGAATATGAGGTTTATTTCTCCGTGCCCCTAGCATTCTGTTTGGGTCTTTATTTTATGTGGAAATACCAAATTAGCATCCCCATGCCTCCAAACCCACTCCTCAGGCATTTACTCTGAGCAGATGTCAGTGCCAAAGTTCAAGGTCTCTAGTCTCAGAAGAAAGTCTCCCAGGACCCCTACTTCTCTTTTCCTGGCCTCTGAAGAACCCTTTCCTTTCTGGTCCAGGAAAGTGCTTAAATAGACATTTTTATATTTTTAATACAGCTTTTTACTCCTTCCATTCAGCAGTGTTGTTTATCTAATGTCTGCCCTGCTACATGAAAGTGCTTAATTGCTTTCCAAAATGATCTTCGAAGATTTGTTTACAAATAACATGACTTAAATTTGTGAGGTTATGCATTTAGGAACACTTTCTAAATCTGTCTCAAATTTCTCGGTATATTAGGTTTCTTTTTTTAAAGAAAATATCAGGTGACTTTCATAACCATTCTACACCAGCATTGTTGAAGTTGGTTCTGGTTCAGTAATTCATTTTCAAATTAAAATACTTGAGCACATATCCCGTGATGAGAGATTTGGTAAGGACTCAACTATAATGCACATCTCTCCTTTCTGTTAGGCAAATGTTTGAACAAATAAAAAACTTACCTTATATTCGTACGTATGTGATGTTCTTACACAAATACCTATTAGATTTCTCTGCTTTCTAGATAGTTGGTCTGCATAGATCTTAGTCTCCACTCAAGGCTACGTCCCTTACTCCCAGCATCATAGCTGGGCTTTGTATCCAGCTTGGTCAGGAAATGATTGAATGAAATAATTGGTTGCCTTAGAAGTGTTTCTGTCTCCCCATAATATTTTGCATATTTGCTATTTCCATGTTACTCTTCATCAGTTTTGGCCATAATGGGAATCAGAGTTTCCATCCACTCAGAGAGCTGTACATTTCCCCTATTATCTATGCGTAAGCTTGAGAGAAAACTGATAGAAGTGTTATAAAGATGCACCTATTTTTGCTGGCTATAACTTTTCACTTCCCACCAACATAGGTAATTTACAGTTGCCACTCTTTGTGGAGCCACTGTACTATCTCCTTCACCCTATTCCTTATCAGGGTCTCTGTTTCAAGAATAATCAGTTACACATTTACACACATACTACTGAGGGCAGGCAGTAAGTCCCACTCTCATCTTTGTTTCTGGTTGAGGCTAGTTAAAATGCAAAGTTGGTTGTATTATTCTCATTCCCAGTATATCACTCAGAGCCTGGCCCATAGAAGTCCCTCACAATTTAGAATAAATGAACAAATCCATATGCATTGAAAGAGAAAGAGTGAGAGTGAGAGTGAGAAAGAGTGTGTGTGCATGTGCAAGAGAGAGAGAGAGAGAGAGAGAGAGAGAGAGAGAGAGAGAGAAATTAGGTTTAAAAATCCTGATAACTTCACCAAAAATTTTTAATCTCAGTACCATTGTAGAAGATCATATTGAGAACGGCAAGCAGTTTCACTCTTGTTTTCATTGAGGACATTAATAATAATAATGATAACAGCAACAATAATAATATTTTTGAATTCCTGAGATCCATGTGCTAGGAACTGTGGTGAGCTCTTGACATATGTTTCAGATTAGGTTCTCCAGCAGCAGACACTAAAATGGAGTTGGAGTGCAAGATGCTTATTAAGGATCAGCACTGTGAAAGGAAGGAGATGGAGCAAGACTGGGCAGAGGAAGAAGGCCATTATGGTATTCTGCATAAAGCTGAAATAGCCAAGCCTTAATACTCATGCCTCACTCTGTCTCAAGTTATAGGCTGTCCTATGAAGGACATGTCCTTGACCAAGGGGCTCTCTACAGCTGGGATTGACTCAAAGAGAACTGACAGCCGGAGTGTCTGCTGCCTGCATTCCCTGCAACTGGACAGTTAGTCCTTCCTTGAAGGGCTGTGGGTGGGCCATCTCCATGTTTACCATGGCATGCATTATTGGATTTAATCAGCACAACACCTCTAAAAGCTCTTAATCTTCTCATTTTTCAGATGAAAAAATTGTGGCTTAGGGGAGTTAAGTAACATGTCCAGGTGATGGAAACAGGATATATATCTAGATCTGCCTGACTCCCCAGAGCTGGGGCTTTATTACACTCGATTACATTAACCCTAGGACTGAATACTTATTAGTTATTTAAAATCTCAGATTGGCAGAGGACCATACATTTCCTTACTTAAGTCAAATTTTAAGACTTAAACTTTTCATCGAGACCCTTTTTCCTACTACCATCTATCTTATATAGTTTTTGCCCATGGAGGCACAGATGAGTGATTAAAGTTGGAGGTTAAGGGGAACAAAAATATATTAGAAATCAATATGTCAAATGAAATTTTAAGAGAGGGAATATGTATCAAAAATTTCAATCAGAATGACATAATTCTTAAGAGTTCTGTTTATTCTTTATCATTCCAAAAATACTCATCGAGTACCAATTCAATACCATTTGTTATTCTGCATGTTGACAATGCCATGGAGAACAAAATGAACAAAGCCCCTGCCCTTATGGATCTTATTTTCTAGTTGGAAAGGCAGCTGTTAAGTAATTACAAAATGGATAAATGCTATTAAAATCTGATTTTCTTATAGTCTATGAGGTACCATATAGTCTGGCCTCTTGAACTATCCTCCCTATTCTTACCAGCACAGTCATGATCTTAGCTAGGGTCTTTGCATTTGCTGCTTCCTCTGCTCTTCCTCCACATCACTTTTCTAATTATTTGGGTTTCAGCTCAAAGTCATTGCCTTGGAGAAGACTTCTGTAACCATAGAGTCCCATCACGCTGTTTATGTGTTCTTTGCTATGCAAAGTTTGTTTGTTTATATAGCTTCATGAGAACAGAGGCTCCGCTCATTTTATGCATGCTTATATTTTCAACACCTACAGAAATGCCTGGAACATGAAGGCATGCAGTATATTCTTAATAAAAGTGCTGTACAATATGAGCATCTTAGAAGGGTCAACTACCTAATTAGGGGGTCAGGTGCATACTGGATATGTGTGCGTATGAAATTTTCTTCAGGTCAACTATAAACACCTGAAAGGTCAAAAGCTTACTTTATATTTCTCTGAATCTTCTTCTACCAGCACATAACATTGTATTTTAAATTTTGAACATGCTCACTAACTAAAGCTACCCAGCATTCAGAATCTGGAACAGAGGTTTCATAACGTGAGAACAGAGTCCTTCCATGGTTGAGCTTATCACACTTTATCCCAAATTTTTAGTTGCATAGCTGTGCCCTTTTGTTAGTGAACCCCTTGGAATCTCATTCTGCTGTGTATATTTCAGACCCTAGCAGAGGAATGAATGAATGAATGAATACCTTCTAGGACTACCTGTTTTCAACTTCTTTGCCAAGGAAGTTAGCCATCAGTATACCACATATACAGTGTGTAGCACCTAGGACATGCTTAATAAATAGTTATTGAAAGAATGAATTCTGCAACCTGGTCTGGCCCAGAGAATAAATATGATGCACCTGCAACAAATGGCTCATGGTGCTGTGTTTTAGTGATAGATGAAGCATTCTGGGTTCTAGTCTAGTTTTGCTGCAGAGCTGCTTAGTGACTCCAAGCATCCTCACATTCCTCTTTTTCTGTTTCCTTATCCGTGCAATTATGTGCCTAAGCCGAGGGCTTATATGTCAGGTCATTTGGATTCCAGTCTTGGTTCCACCATTACTGGTACCTGTAAGCCTTGGACAAGTGCAAGTACTCTGTCTTCCAATGTTCTCATCTCTAAAAGGGGGAAAAAAATAGTCTTAACCTTTTAAGACTGTTACCAGGAGTAGGGTACAAAATTTAAGGGGATACCAAAAAACTCAGTAATGAAGATAACTAATATTATAATACCACATTAAAAAACAAAATTAATGCAAAAAAATGATGATGAACAAAATGTCAACATTTTCAATAAAGACAATCAGTAATAGTGCTGTGCCAAGCCGTGGTGGAGTCTGAGGCAAAAAGAAAAAGAATTGAGACCATGCTTGTAAGGTATTTGGTACAAAGCTCTCCATATAGTAAGAACATAATAAATATAAAACAGTATTATTAAATAATCTCCAAGATTTCTTCTAGTTATAAAATTTCTCAGCTGTCTAGTATTCCCACAATTAGAAATCTTTTTAAAAATGGCAACTGTTGACTTAATTTTATACAAAAATTCTGTAGGATTGGCACAATGCCTACTATCCTGTAAAAATGAAGAATTAGTACTAGGGAGAAATAAAATAAACCACACTCCAAACTTCTTCTATGTGTATTTATGATACAATTAAACACATTGTACTGTTAAAGCAATTTCAAAACAAAAATAAAATTTCAGAATGAAGATAAGTCTATATGCAATCAGAATCACAGTCATACTAAGAACAATAGCTGCCAGTTGCTTGTTATCACCCAAATATCCAGCCATCTACTTAGGAAATCCACATTGAAGGCCTATTGTGTTCCATTGTACTGAGCTAGATGCTGGACATACAAAGATGAAAGAGGCATAGATCCTGTCATTGAAATGCTTTAATGGGAAGATCGAACATGCCTGAGAACGTAGGGAGTCTGTATCACATGTCAAGGCTATCTCTCATGAAAAAATGCAATTTACAGTGCAGAGATTTATATTGAGAAATATTTCCATAAGAATTATTGTAAAAAATCTAGGTACATACTCAGAGCTTTACTATTCAATACTGACCTAAAACACATTTAAAAAACACTTAAAAGGCATTATGTAAATGCCAAAAGAATAATAAAAGGCCATGTGCAATCATTTGTACATTCAAACATTGACCTTTGACTGGGTGAAGGAATTACAGGGACACAAGAGGATGTTGCACAAAACACCATGGACACAAAAAGTATATCCTTTAGTGAGAGGAGCGATGACAGGGAGAGAGAGGAAGGAGAGTAAGAACTGTCCAAAGCCACCTCTTTTAACTCTACATCTACACTGTCAACTCCATGTCTGCATTGGGGAAGAGAATGCAGATGGGGTGAGAAGGAGCAATGTAATGAAGGGCCAAGAGAAGGTCTTGATTCCTTTACATCTTTCTTAAAAATAATAAAGAAATAATAAAGCATCTACTGCTTAAAATTTTTTTTTTTTGAAATTACAGTTGACATTCAATATTATTTTATACTATTTTCAGGTGTAAATTATAGTGGTTAGACATTTATATACCTTATGAAGTTGTCCCCTGATAAGTCTAGTACCCACCTGACACCATGCATAGTTATTACAATACTATCAACTGTATTCCCTATGCTGTAATTTACAGCCCTGTGACTATTTTGTAATTACCAATTTGTACTTTTTAATCCCTTCACCTTTTTTACCCAGTTGCCCAACCCTTCTTCCATCTGGCAATCCTCAGTTTGTTCTCTGTATCTATGAGTTTGTTTCTGTTTGTTTGTTTATTTTGTTTTTTCAACTCCACAAATAAGTAAAATTGTATGGTATTTGTCTTCCTCTGTCTGGTTTATTTCACTTAGCATGAGGTCCATCTATGTTGTCACAAATGGTAAGATTTCATTTTTTTCTGGCCAAATAATATTTTATTGTACACATGTACCACCTCTTTACGCATTCACCTATCAGTGGACACTTAGTTTGCTTCCATATCTCGGCTATTGTAGATAATGTTGTGATGAACACAGGGGTGCATATATCTTTTTGAATTAATGTTTTGGATTTCTTCAGATAAATACCCAGAAGTAGAATTGCTGGGTTATAAGGCAGATCTATTTTTAATCTTTTAAGGAAACTCCACATTGTTTTCCATAGTGGCTGCACCAATTTGCAGTCCTATGCACAGTGCATAAGGATTCCCTTTTCTCTACATCTTTGCCAACAATTGTTGTTTGTTAATTTATTGATGGTAGCCATTCTGACAGGTGGGAGGTGATATTTCATTATGGTTTTAATTTTCATTTTTCTGATGATTAGTGACATTGAGCATTTTTCCATATGTCTATTGGCCATCTATATTTCCTCTTTGGACAAATGTCTATTTAGGTCCTCTACCTATTTTTAATTGTTGTGTGTGTGTGTGTGTGTGTGTGTGTGTGTGTGTGTGTGTCTGAATGAGTTCTTTGTAGATTTTGGATATTAAACACTGATCTGATGTATCATTGGTCAATTTCTTCTCCCAATCGGTAGATTTTCCTGTTTTGTTAATGGTTTCCTATTCTGTGCAAAAAGTTTTTAGTTTGATGTAGTCCCATTTGTTTATTCTTTCTTTTGTTTCCCTTGCCTTAGGAGATATATCAGAAAAGTATTACTAAGAACAATGTCATTTTAATTGTGTTGTGTCTTGGTGTGAGCCTCTTTGAATTTGTTTTGTTTGGGACTCTGTGCTTTTTGGGCATCTATATCTATTTCCTTCACCAGTTAGAGAAGTTTTTCATTATTTCTTCAAGGAGGTTTTCAGTCCCTTGCTCTCCCTCTTCTTCTGTCACTCTTATGATGTGAATGTTGGTGTACCTGATGTTGTCCCAGAGGCCCCATAAACTATCCTCGTATTTTTATTCTTTTTCTTTTTGCTGTTCCAATTGGATGTTTTCCATTACTTTGTCTTCCAACTTGTTGATTTGATCCTCTGCTTCTTCTAATGTGCTATCAATTTTTGCTAATGTATTCTTCATTTCAGTTATTTTATTCTTCATTTCTGACTAGTTCTTTTTCATGAAATTAAGTTTATTGGGGTACCATTGGTTGATACAATTATATAATTTTCGAGTGTATATTATAATTTGACATCTGTATATTCTATTGTGTGTTTACCACCCAAAGTCTAGTTTCCTTCAGCTACCATATATTTAATCCCCTTTACCCACTTCACCCTCATTTTACCCCTATATTTGACCCCATTACTCTGTCTACCTCCCTCCTCCTCCCCCATCTCTTACCCTCTGGTAACCACTAGTCTATAGTCCATGTCCATGAGTCTCTGTTTGTTTGCCCTGTTCATTGGTTGCTTTTAGGTTTATATCCCACATATAAGTGATATCATGTGGTTTTTGACATTTTCTATCTGGTTTATTTTGCTTAGTATGATTATTTCAAGGTCCATCCATGTTGTTGCAAATGGTAGTATTTCATTTCTTCTTATGGCTGATGTACCACAACTTCTTTAGTCAATCATCTATCGTAGGACTCTTCGGTTGCTTTCATGTCCTGGCCACTGTGAATAATGCTGCTATGAACATCAATGTGCAAATATCTTTATGGATATGAGTTTTCAAGTCTTTGGGGTAAATACCCAGTAGAGGGATTGCCATATCATAGGGTAGATCAATTCTTAGTTTTTTGAGGAAACTCCATATTGTTTTCCATAGTGGCTGTACCAATTTGCACTCCTACCAGCAGTGTATGAGAGTTCCTATTTCTCCGCATCCTCTCCAACATTTGTTATTACTTGTCCTGTTGATTACAGTTATTCTAACAGGTGTGAGATGGTATCTCATTGTGGTTTTGATTTATATTTCCCTAACAGCTAGCAATGTTGAGCATCTTTTCATATAGTTGTTGGCCATTTGTATGTCCTCTGGGGAGAGGTGTTTGTTCAGGTCCTCTGCCCATTTTTTGATTAGATCTTTTTTTGTTTGTTTGTTTGTTTGTTTTGCTATTGTTGTTATTGAGTCGTATGAATTCTTTGTATATTGCAAATATATTTTCCCATTTGAATGGTTGTCTCTTTACCTTGTTGACAATTTCTTTTGCTGAGCAGAAGCTTTTTAGTTTGATATAGTCTCATTCATTTATTTTTGCTTTTACTTCCCTTGCCTTGAGGTCAAATTCATAAAATCCTCTTTAAGTCCAAGGTCCTTGAGTTTAGTTCCAATGTTTTCTTCTATGCATTTTATTGTTTCAGGTCTTATATTCAGGTCCTTAATCCATTTTGAGTTAATTTTTGTGTGTGGGATGGACAACAGTCTAGTTTCATTCTTTTGCAGGTGGTTTTCCAGTTTTCCCAGCAGCATTTATTGAAGAGGTTTTCTTTTCTTCACTGTATGTTTTTGGCTTTTTTTTTGTTGTTGAAAATTATTTGCCCATATAAATACGGGTTTACTTCTGGATTCTCGATTCTGTTCTACTGGTCCGTGTGTCTGTTTTGCTGCCAATACCATGCTGTTTTGATTGCTGTCGCTTTGTAGTATAATTTGAAGTCAGGCAGAGTGATATATCCAGCCTTGTTCTTTTTTCTCAAGATGGCTTTGGCAATTTGGAGTCTTTTGTGCTTTTATATAAATCTGATGATTTTTTTGTTCTATTTCTTTAAAAAATGCTGATGGGATTTTGATGGGGATTGCATTAAATCTGTGTAATGCTTTAGGTAATAAGGTCATTTTAACCATGTTGATTCTTCCAATCCAAGAACATGGAATATCTTTCCATTTCTTTGTATCTCCTTCGATTTCTTTTAATAGGGTCTTGTAGTTTTCATTGTACAGGTCCTTCGCATGTTTCGTTAAATTTATTCCTAGATATTTTATTCTTTTTGTTGCAATTGCAAAAGAAATTATATTTTCTACTTTTTTTCTGATACTTCATTATTAGAGTATAGAAACGCTATGGATTTTTGAACGTTGATTTTGTATACAGAAACTTAAATGTATTTCCTTATTGTTTCTAGTAGTGTTCTTGTGGAGTCTTTAGGGTTTTCTATATAGAGAATCATTTCATCAGCAAATAGTGACAGTTTGGCTTCTTTGTTTTCTATTTGGATGCCTTTTATGTCTTTCTCTTGTCTGTTTGCACTTGCTAGGACCTCCAATGTTATAAGGAATAGCAGTGGTGATAGTGGACAGCCTTGCCTTATTCCTGATCTTAGAAGGAAGGTTTTTAGTTTTTCACCATTAGGTATAATGTTGGCTGAGTGTTTGTGACCTATGGCCTTTATTATGTTAAGGGATTTTTCTTCTATGCCAATTTTGTTAAGTGTTTTGATGATAAATGAGTGCTGTATCTTGTCAAAGACTTTTTCATGTATTGATATGATCATATGATTCTTATTTTTCAATTTGTTTATGTGGTGTATCACATTAATCGATTTGCATATGTTGAATCATCCCTGTGCTCCTGGGATGAAGCTCATTTGATCATGGTGTATAATTTTGTTAATATGTTGCTGTATTTGGTTTGCTAGTATCTTATTTAGGATTTTTGCATCTATGTTCATGAGAGATATTGATCTGTAGTTTGTGTGTGTGTGTGTGTGTGTGTGTGTGTGTGCGCGTGTGTGTGTTATCTTTACCAGATTTTGGTATCAGAGTAATATTGGCCTCATAAAATGAGTTAGAAAGTATTGCTTCCTCTTCGATTATTTGGAAGAGTTTGAGAATAGGTATTAAATCTTTGAATGTTTGGTAGAATTCACTGGTGAAGCCATCTGGTCCTGGACTTTTACTTTTTGGTAGGTTTTTGATGATTGTTTCAATTTCCATACTGCTGATCAGTCTGTTTAGATTTTCCAGTTCTTGAATCAGTCTAAGAAGATTGTATTTTTGTAAGTACTGGTCCATTTCTTCTAGGTTATTAAATTTGGTGTTATATACTTTTTCATAGTATTCTTGCATGATCTTTGTATTTCTGCGATGTCAGTCATAATTTCCCTTCTTTCATCTCTGATTTTGTTTATTTGTGTCCTTTCTCTTTTTTCTTTAGTGAGTCTAGCCAGGGGTTTGTCAATTTTATTAAATTTCTCAAAGAACAAGCTCTTTGTTGCATTTATTTTTTCTATTTTTTTCAATTCCATTTATTTCTGCTCTAATTTTGATTATTCCTTTCCCTCTGGTGACTTTAGGTCTTATTTGTTCTTCCTTTTTTAGTTAAAGAAGAAGTATTAGGTTATTTATTTGGGCTTATTCTTGTTTTTGGAGATAAGCCTATAATGATATGAACTTTCCTCTTATGACCTCTTTTTCCACGTCCCAAAAGTTTTGATATGTTGTTCTATCATTATCATTTGTTTCTATGTATCTCTTGATCTTTCTTTATTTCTTTCCTGACCCAGTAGTTCTTCAGTAGCATGTTGTTTAATCTCCATGTATTTGTGGTTCTTCCTGATTTTTTTTGCAGTCGATCTCTAATTTTAGAACACAATAATCAGAGAATATGGTTGGTATGATTTCAACCCTTTTATATTTGTTGAGGCTATCTCTGTGTTCCAGTATGTGGTTGATTCTTGAGAATATTCCATGTGCACTAGAGAAAAATGTATAAGCAGCTGTTTGGGGATGGAAGGCTGTGTATATGTCAATTATGTCCAATTGGTCTAATGTGTCATTTAAGGATATTATTTCCTTATTGATTTTCTGTTTGATGATCTGTCCATATCCAACAGTAAGGTATTTGGGTCCCCTACTATGATAGTGTTTTGGTCTGTTTCTCCTTTTAGTTCTATTAGTAATTGCTTTACATATTTCGGGGCTCCCTGATTGGGAGCATAGATATTAATAAGTGTTATGTCTTCTTGGTGCATGACTGCCTTTAGCATTATGAAGCGTCCCTTAGTATCTTTCTTTACCTTTTTTACATTGAAGTCTATTTTGTCTGATATTAGTACCATTACTCCCATTTTTCTCTGAATGCCATTTGTTTGAAATACCATTTTCCAGCTTTTCACTTTGAGTCTATATTCGTCTTTGGAGCTGAGATGTCTCTCTTGGAGGCAGCATATGGTTAGGTTTTTTTTTTTTTTTTGATCCATTCTGCAGCTCTGTGCCTTTTTATTGGTGAGTTCAGTCCAGTTACGTTTAGGGTAATTATTGAAATATGAAGTCTTCTTATCTTTTGCTTTCTGGTAGCTCAGTGTTTCCATTGCTTCCTTATCTTTGTGTTTCTGTTTTCATTATTTTGGTTGGCTTTTGTGGGATTTCCCTCTGGTTCTTCTTGTTTTATGTTGTATACTTCAGATCTGAATCTTTGGTGTGTGGTTACCATTACGAATACAAAAGGATAGTTATATATATACAGTCATCTATTTTCTTCTGCATGTGCCTCATCTCCAACCCCTTTTGCGAATTTGGATCTTTGAATCCTTCCCTTTTCAGTCATTGTTATCTCAATTTGTCCCTATGTATGCTGAATGTTCATTACTATCTTGCTATAGCAATTCTCTTCTTATTTAAGCTTATAATGCCCTGTTCAGAGGACTGCACTCCTCTGCTTCTATTTGCCTGATAGCCGTTTTACTCCGAATTATGTATTTTTTTTTTTTGGTCATTTTGTTTTAGGTGAGCTAATCCCTTTTAGAATTTCCTATAGTGCTGGCCTCATAGTGGGGAATTCCCTCAATTTTTGTATGTCTGGAAAGGTCTTAATTTCTCCTTTATATCTAAGGGAGAGCTTAGTTGGATACATAATTCTAGGCTGGTAGTTCCTTTCACTTAATAGTTTAAATATTTGATTCCATTCCTTTTGGGCTTGAAAGGTTTGCACTGAGAATTCCGAGGATAATCTAACGGGTTTTCCTTTATAAGTTACCGTTTTCTTCTCCCTGGCC